>JAMQGT020011917.1:0-34908 GCA_024447675.2 Pterophyllum scalare | reverse complement strand
GTACTTTCCATACCCACTGTATAGTTGTGGCTACAGGCAGCTTTGCAGAGCATTGTTCACATGTTGTAGCCATCATGGCACAGTGTCACAAGCAGCCAGTTTGTGGGCTACTCTTGCTGATGGTGTTGTTAGTCCAGTTACAGAGAAGACCAAAGTTATAACATATAAAGAGCTGAAGTTAAACCGAGTGTTACACCAATGCAAAGCCTCCACTGCAGCACTGTGCTTGTCCTGCTGTTTTTGTTTTTGTTTTTTATCTTTCATGTGTTTTTGGACTTCTCTGGTTTGTAGTGAATTCTACTGTCCCTCCCTTCCCTCTTCCAACATTTCAACCAATCAGTAAATATGCACATTGGGTCATCCACATCAAGCTAGTGTAAGTGCTGTTGGGTATTTTGGAAGACAGCAAACACGTACGTTTGCATTGGTTGCATACCTCTTTGCATGGGCTCCATGCAGCAAAATCCTACGCAAACAGACACAAATGCATTACCATGAAACAAGCATTAGCTGGTCAGGCTGTAAAATCTGGCCCTTTGATTTGATCCATCTGCAATCGTTAACATATTTGCTTCAAACTGAAAAGAACCCAATCAATCTTAATGCTCTTTCACATTTGCTCTTTTCTCAGCTCTCAAACTGGATGGTCAATATATTTTGCCTGCTACTTAAATAATGTGATTATTACTGTATCTGTGAGCATGAGTCCCTTCAGGAATAGTTTCAACCATTCACATTTACCCCATCAGTGAATATGAGTAAACCACTGAATACTTCTTTTCTCTAAATCTGCCTGAAGCATTTTATCTCCTCCTCAAGGTATACTTATAAGGTTTTTTTTTTTAAAAAAAAGTCTAATTTTCCTTTTGCCTTTAACCAAGATTTACTTATAAGTGGCACTCCGAATGCAGCATAATGGATGTGACAAAGGAGATGGAACTGCAGTAAGCCTGAAAGTAATGAAATACAGATACAGCTATCTATCACTGAGTAGGGAAGAGACAGATAAACAAGGGACAGGCGAAAACAAGAGAGACATATGGAACAGGTATACTGAAAAAGAAAGAGAAGCCCCAGCCCCCTTTATACATCATCATGTATAAATTAACAAATTAAGCATTTGGGGTGGGGGAGGGGTGGAGGGAGTGGGTTACAAGATTCAAATTAAAATTCTTAGACTTCTGAAAACATCTTGAATTGAGATGATATATTGAATTATTGAATGCAGCAGCTTTTAGTGCGTTTAAGCATCTCTCCTTGGGGACTTGCATGGAGTTAGTGTTGTGGCTGTTGACCTACACTGTGGAACAGGATCTGTTGGCAACTGGGGAAACTCATCAGCCCATAAAATATAGGTTTAATGGCAATCTCTGCGGCAAAAGGCATCCATTTGTCCATCCATCCATTTCCTTCCACTTATCTGAGTCCAGGTCAAGGGACAGCAGGCTAAGCAAAGGAACCCAGATCACCCTCTTCATAGCCACCTCCTCCAGCTTATCCAGGTGAAAAGCAAAGTGTTCCCAGGCCAGCCGAGGGA
The DNA here is from genome assembly GCA_024447675.2 of Pterophyllum scalare. Lineage (NCBI taxonomy): Eukaryota > Metazoa > Chordata > Actinopteri > Cichliformes > Cichlidae > Pterophyllum > Pterophyllum scalare. The sequence continues at coordinate 33,371 of JAMQGT020011917.1, read as the reverse complement.
TATAATCTCTCCAGCATGTCCTGGGTCTACCACGTGGCCTCCTCCCAGTAGGACATGCCCAGAAAACCTCACCCAGGAGGCATCCCAGAGGAGTAGCAGCCCTACCCTGAGTTCCTTTTTGAATGACTTCCTTCTTCACCTTATCTCTAAGAGAGAGGCCAGCCTCCCTTCGGAGAAAGCTTATTTCCACAGCTTGTTTCCACCTGATGAAGCCAACAGGACCGCATCATCCACAAAAAGTAAAGATTAGATTCTGAGCCCACCAAGGTGGAAGCCTTCCGCTACTTGGCCATGCCTAGAAATTCTGTCCATAAAAATTATGAACAGAAGCAATGACAAATTGCACCCCTGGTGGAGTCCAACACCCAATGGAACTGAGTTAAACTTATTGCTGGCAATGTGGACCAAGCTCTTGCTGCATTTGCACAGGGACTGAATGGTTCATAACAACAGGTCAGGCAACCCAGACTCCCACAGCACCCCCTACAGAATGTGGTCAAATGCCTTCTCCAAGTCCACAACACACACGTTGACTGGATGGGCAAACTCCCACGTATACTTAAATATCCTTGAGAGGATGAACCTCTTCTTTCCAGCACACTGGCACAGACCTTTTGGGGAGGCTGAGGCGTGTGCTCCCCCAATAGTTGGAGCATACCCTCTGGTCCTCCCTCTTGAAGATGGGAACCACCTCTCCAGTCTACCAATCCAGAGGCACCACCCCAGATCCCCACGTGCCATCGTGCCATTGCAGAGGCACAACAACCAAGACAGTGCTACTCACCCCCAGTGATGTATGAGTCGACCCCCTTGTCCCTAGATTCTGCTTCCTCTACAGAAGGTTATTAGTGGGATTTAATGAGATCCTTGAAGTATTCCTTCTACTGCCTTCTATTCCTTCACCTCTGGTGCCCACCCGTTCGTCCACTGACAGAAACTCTGAAATACAGGCAGCAAACCAAGGGGATACAAGAATACTCATCCCAGCCCACCACCTCTTACTGGCAGTCCCTCTCCAGGAGGCTGGTTCCAGAGTCCAACCTGTGCATTGTGGTAAGCCCAACTATAATTGTTGGCTATTTATCATCGTGAATACCTATCAATAAATTAATTCCACTTTGATCTGCTAACAAACTAAAGTGATTTCCACTTCTCCTGCACTGGGCTGTGGGAGGAGGGTAATTGATGTTAAAATGTATCCAGTTTACATTTTTCAGAACTCTAATGCGCAACCGTATGTTAGAGCACACTCAACTTTAAAATAATGAATTCTAATTGAAATGTTTATTTTACCACTCTGTACTGTTTTCTCCTGTATTAATCTATTGTCTTATTTGGAACCGTATTGCATTTTACTGTTTTATTTCTTCATAGATTATTAATCTCCATTTTATCATCATCACCTGTTAATGTCTCTGATCGAGGTAGGCAGCACTCATAGGATCGAGATTTTGTGTGCAAGAAGAGTCATTTGATGCATGAAACACCCCTTTCTATGCAGAAAAGCAGAAAAAGTTAATAATCACTGTCATGATAACTCTTTTCTCTGACTGGAGTATTAGAAGTTTTTTTTAATGCAAGCTATTGCAAAAAAAGCCTGGTTGTGTTGAACCTCTTTCGTAGTATACCCTGCTTTGTTTAGTTTTTTGGACTTTGCAAACAGCCAATAACCAGCTCATTTTTACTTCATCATTGTCTGCCTTTGGGTCCTCCTCTATGTACTCAATCACAAAAAGGGATGTCTTATTCTTGGAAATGGCTCACTGTTTTTTTGTTTTTTGGTTGTTTGTTTTTTCTGCTATTACCAAGTATCTGAAACATTTTTAAACATATCGCTTTAATTATTTCTAATGCCAGTCAGAAGTGGCATCAGAGATGTACCCTTTGTTTTCATACTATAATTCTGATTCTGAGTATTTGGGACTGTTTAATAAATTACATGGCAAACTCACGTTTTAATGCTAGGTGACCTATAATAGTAGTTAGAGATTGGTGCAGCACAAGGAATTTACAGTAGAACCCATTTTACCTTCTGGCTTACTTTTGTCCAATCCAATGGCAGAAAATTACCTCCACACAATGTGCGTTTAATCTAAAAGTGAGCCAGTATGTTAAAATCACAGAAGGCAAACATTTAACAGTAGGTTAATTAGGTCCACACTATCCTACTGGGTTTTTCAGATCACCATGCAGGAACAGCTCAGGCTCTTTTCTAATAGACCCTAATCATTACCCATATTGGTATTTGAACATTCACCTAATTCATGACAGGGCCTTCTGGGATTTTTCTTTTTTCTGTAAATTAACAAAAGATTGTCCAAAATCATTAGCTCAGTGGTGGAAGATGGAAAAAGCATAAATTACACTCGGCTGTCAGCAGTTCCACAACTAACATTAGCTACAGAAAGAAAATGAGAACATTTTCTTTCAGCAGTTAATTTGAGTGCTCAAAGACAGGATTATCAGTGGAATTAACAAACCTGGGAGAAAGGTAAGAAATTTTTAACAACTTTTCCATGAAAAGGCAAGTTAAAAACTGAATTTCTTCTGTTAATGATATAGATGATCCAACATCTATTATGCAGTATAAAATATGCAGTATGTTGTGTATACACTGCATATTAATACAACAAGTAGTTCAGGAAAGATGACATGACAGGGCTGACTATAAAGAAGAGTCACACTAGTTTTGCATACTGGATGGATTACCTACGCTGTACGAGTCACATGAGTGTGAAAAAAGGCATGGGTCACAACCACAAACCCCTGGTAGTAATGACCCACACCGTTTTTTTCACACCTTGGCTCATGTGATGACGCACATGATTAATAGAGGGTCAGTGACCACCTCCAAAGGGGAAAACTGCCACTAGGATCAAAATACTTGAGACTCTCCACCTTTTGGTTTTAGAATTGAAGAAGCCTCTTGGATAAGGGGTGAAAAGCTAGACGGTTCAAATGCTACTTTTGCTAGCTTTTCTGCTTATGCTGATGATGTAACTTTGTTATGGAATTGAAAAATATCCATATTACTCTGCAAGTTAAGAGGTTACCATCATAAAATCTGTTGGCCCACTCAAACACAGATACACAGTATGCTTTCCCATAAACTTCACTTGGCATTAAAAAAGATTCTGTAGCTGTTTTGTTCACTTTTACCAAAAATTACTGCTACTGTTGATTTTGCAAATAGTAAACTGAATATGCAAACTAATTCAGATTTTCAACAGATGTTAATGCTTGCCTATTGGTCAGTGTAAAACACCTGATTCATGCATGCACTCTTACATAGTCACGCAGCTCTTTCTTTGAGGATTTGGAAAATCTGTCAGCTCTGATGTTCTAAAAGACAGAAGAACTACACTTCCTTCCTGCCCCTCTGTCATGGTCCTGGTCCTGTTATCAAGCATTTGTTTTATTTATTTCTTTATTTATTTTTTAACTTTCTAGTTGTTAAATTTATTTGAGCCCTGGTTTGTGGAATGTTTATATGCACTCCATATATTTCTTAGTGTATTTAGTTCTCAGTTCCTAGTTGCTTTAGTTTAATTATTTTCCCCTTGTGTTAAGTCCACTCACGTGTCTGTGTTTTTCTGTTTGGTTTTGCACTTTCTGTTTTATTTCAAATGTTTGTGTTCCTTTAGTTTTACTTCCTTAGTTCAGCTGTGCATCGTTTCCCCAGTCTGTCCCCACTGCCCCTAATCCCTCTCCTGTGTATGTCTTCTCTCAGTCTTCCTTTATCCTTGTCAGAACATCTGTTTATGCTCCTGTTTATGTTCCCATACCTGTTTGCATTGCCCAGTGTTTTCTAGTGTGTTTCTAAGTTTAGGTTTAGTCAATCACAGCCTTAAGTTTCTTTTTGAGCTTTATGTTTCTACTTTGTACTTATGCCACCGGTCTAATGAATTGCTCGCTTTTTGTTAACCCATGCTTCCCTCCATGCACCTGCATTTGGGTCCTCTCACTACACTCAGTCTGCACATCCTTCAGACCACAACGCCTTCCTTATCATTTAATAGTCAGACCTCATCCAGCAAGTATGACAGTCCTCAACATAATATTATTATTTGGTGCGCTGGAATCAAGGTTGTTTGATCTGTTTGCACCAGATTCTTCTCCCAGAGGCATTGTGGATAATGTAATTATCCCTTTTGATTGTCATGTTACACTGATCATCCTATTATATTTATGTTACAATATGTGTCAGAAGACATGGCAGTTTAAATCTTGTTAGTGAAAATTTTGTTGAAAATTAGTTTGTCTAATCCAGCCCCTCCCCCAAGTCTCTGATCTTTAATTCCCTCCACAAAGAAGATTTAATTTATTTCACCACTGAGCAGCTGCACTTTAATCTGACATTAATTAGCTCTTAATGGGCCCAGTGATAGACGGTGCAAAAATATTATAGGGAAGGTTGTTATTTTCTTGTGCCGTGAGTTGTATCCAACAATTTCCAAACATACACTAAGATGCATGTAGGCAATAGAATGTGGTTGCATCACTGTTATTTCCTTGGCTTGTTTGTTTGTTTCTTCAAGACGATATAAATGCAAAAATAATGGATTGAGAATAATAAATTTGGGATGTAAGTAGTTCCTTAGGCCTTTAATCTCGTGTACTATTGTCTGCCTAGAGAGGACTTCAAATGAGCCACTCTAAATGCCTCATTTGGTTTTCCAAGGTCCTTTTACCCTTTGGATTAGGTGTTAATTAGAGGCCAAATGAAGTGTGGCAGAGAGATTAGAAAAAAAAACCAAGACCACTCTCCAGGTATCACAATCTCCACTGCACATAGACAATAATCTCACCAAAAGTCAGTTCTGATGAATACCAATTTGAAGCATATTCCTTGTGTCATTTGTCTTTTTTTCTGTTAAAATGTTATAATACTAACTAATGACTACATTCAGCAAAGGAAATTCTTTTTACAAGCTTTAATAAGAAATATGTTGGATTTTTGCTATTTTTCTAAAACAAGAAAATGTGCTGCTCTCTGTCGCAAGAGCCAAAGGGAATTTTATCTTTGTCAAGTAGCACCGCTCATCATCCCAGTATGTTTGCAGTGCTGTAGAAATGTACACTGTTTTATATTGAATTACATTTATGCCAAAAGTTACACATGAGAAAAACATAATCTGAGCAAATTTATTTTGCGAGTGCAGGTATTCATTCTTCAAGTGTAAATTCAACAACCCATGTGCTTAGAACTCAGCAGGCACACCCACAAAGAAGACATCATGCACAGAGGTGGAGCCTAATGTGATTGGTCACTTTTGATGGACAGTTCAGGTTACAAGCATCTGCACCCCGTTCCATTAATCTCTTGTACAGCATCACATACTTTTAATGATTTTCAAAAAATCATAATGAGAAGTGCACATCATCCTCAAGAAAAAGCAAAAATAGTTCCAAAATGTGAACAAATATAAAATGTACTTACGACGCTGCCAGATGGACTCTGCTGTACACATCTGGCTGCAGAGCTCCACTCACCATGGGTTCAGGTTCCACCCTAATACAGTGTATCACAAAAGTGAGTACACCCCTCACATTTCTGAAGATATTTAAGTATATCTTTTCATGGGACAACACTGACAAAATGACACTTTGACGCAATGAAAAGTAGTCTGTGTGCAGCTTATATAACAGTGTAAATGTATTCTTCCCTCAAAATAACTCAATATACAGCCATTAATGTCTAAACCAGCGGCAACAAAAGTGAGTACACCCCTTCCTGAAGTGTCAATATTTTGTGTGGCCACCATTATTTTCCAGAACTGCCTTAACTCTCCTGGGCATGGAGTTTACCAGAGCTTCACAGGTTGCACACAACGCTGAATTACAATCACAAGGGCTGCACGCTGATCAAGGCCCATAACTCTGGCATGCATTTTGACAATGTTATCCTCCATTTTTGACTTAGAAATTCAATAAAAGAAGCTTTAATGTTGGCCGTGACTTTGAAATTCCACTAAACTTTGTTAACTTTCACAATTTTAACTCTTTGTGTACCATGGAGCACAGAGTGTGATATTTCAATCAGAAATATTGATAGGGACACAACAGCCATCATTTGATATTCGTAGGGACGTGTCCCTACCATCCCTACCAAATTCTATACCCCTGATTTATTTAGTATATTTTCTTCAAATGAATGTTTTCATGAAAGTGCCACTATTCTTCAAAAAATTCAACAGGTTCAGTTTTAACCAACAATTTCTCACTCTGACATGACAAAGACTCCTTTTGGCAACATATGATTCCCCAAGAATGTCCTATAAAGATTCCAATAAAGAAATCCATAAGTCATTTACTGTCATAATTTGCACATAATAAAACAATGGATGGATAAAACATTATTTCTTACCATTAGTGTTCCTGTTTGAGTTTGTTGAGCCAATTAACTGATATTTCAGCATGTATGGCATGTTTTGATCAGTTTTATACACACACAATTCATCAACCTTAATAACTTTTTTAGGTGCGCTTTCCGATTTATACCTAACTATTTTTCTTTACAGAATTTCCTTGAAGCTACTGAAGCTTAAAATGCTGCTACAGTATGCACTCATATTCCAACAGTTGCAGAGATGCTTTTTCAGGAAATCGTATAGGAGAATCTCATCTGCTTGTTAAACGCAGAAGCATGGATCGCACCACAAAGTATTTCACAATTTGAAAGAGTGTTTACGTTTTTTGTTGATTTGTGCATAGTCACAGGATTAGTCAGAGTCAAACTATCAGCATAAATAAAGCAACATGTTCTGTCCCACAAACTTGCTGTAAGATTTGTTTGTTTTAATCCCAGTTGGTTAACATTTAAATTCTCTTTTGTGACACAAGAGGTCAGCCTTGCTACATTTGTTGCGTTCTTTGTGCCTTTGATTATGAATAATAGTGCCACCTAATGGCTAATGGTCGTAAGCAGCAGGAATGTTGAGGAAGCAGCCATGTCATGCTCGGACATTCAAAGAGAAAACGAATCCTGCTATCATCTGTGAGCCTTGGCAATTCATAATCTGTAAGTGTAGAACTGCATAATAGTTTGTCTTACGTTAGGTAGCTTTGTCTGTTTGATTGTAGTTTCGTTTATCATTCTGCGTATTGATCAGTTTCCTAGCATAAATGAGAACAAGCTAATGCTACTAGCCTTTAGTTCTGTCTATGCTAGTCTTGGCTAAAGGGCATGTGAAGGTGTTTGTCTATTAGTTTATTTGTGTAATGACTTCTAATAGTATGGTTATGGATGTAAATTTGTGTTGTGGCAAACCATTTAGGTATATCTTCGATTCTGTTTTGTTACAGTTTTACAAGTAAAAATGGGTCTCAGTAAAGACCAAAAGACCACGTCACAGCGTCTCATCTGAATCCATGAATGTTTAGCTCGCTGCCTAGGTTAATTACATGACAGTTAACTGAGGGCAGAAGAGTAAAAAGATTATCTAAACGTCAAGTGCAACACCAGAGACATTTGATTCAGCAATGCGAGATGTCGCACACAAGGGAGACGCCACCTCTTTCCCAGTTTGAAATTAGGTCAGAGTGCCATTCGTCTGCTTCACGCCGGTCCAGTGGCTCAAATGTGAGTCAGGCTGCAGCACAAGCACGGGCTAATGCTGAAGCCGCCCGAACTAGAGCACAGTACGCCAAACGCCAAATAGACATGGAGGTCGAAAAGGCACGCATTGAGGCAACACTAAACGCTCTAAAGCAGGAGGGAGAGGCTGAGGCAGCCCTCGCTGCAGCTCAAGTCTGGGAGGCTGCAGCTGAAGAAGCACTTCAAACGACTGCAGGTGTGAATCCAGGCATCCCGGTTACGACACCTCCTTCCATCAGACGAACACAGGAATATGTCAACACCCACTTTCACAACAGCCATGATGTTAAAGACAAAGAAAATATCGACACGGGACAACAGGTTGACTCAAGCAGCCCTCACAATCTGAACCAGAGCTCATTGCCAGCCTCTACAAATCGGTGTGAGCGCTCTACAGATACAACCAGAGGGCAACCAAATTACCCCTCATCCAGCCACAGCAGGTCACATGAGCCACACCTCCAGCACAGAACACCACAGACATCACGAACTGAAATTCCAGATTTAGCAGCCTACCTGGCACGTCGTGATCTGCTCACAGCAGGTCTCAAAGTTTTTGACAACAAGCCAGAGACCTATCTGTCCTGGAAGTCTATGTTCTTTAACACTACCGAAGGTCTCAACCTCAAAGCAAGTGAAGAGCTCGATTTACTCACCAAGTGGCTCGGTGGGGAGTCACTTCAACACGCAATGAGGATCAGAGCAGTCCATGTGAACAATCCTGAGGCTGGTCTCCAGCGTCTGTGGCAACGCCTCGATAAGAATTACGGCTCTCCAGAGGTAATTGAGGCATCTCTGTTTAAGCGTCTAGAGAATTTTCCGAGGATTTCCAACAAGGACACTTACCCATTACAGGAGCTAGCAGATCTCCTTCTTGAGCTGCAGTATGCACAAAATGAGGGCTACCTGACAGGTCTTAGCTTCCTTGACACTTCAAAGGGAATAAACCTAATAGTTGAAAAGCTTCCTTACAGTCTCCAAGAGGCATGGGTCAGACAGGGGTCGAAATACAAGAAAGACAATGATGCTGTCTATCCACCCTTTTCCTACTTTGTCCAGTTTGTCAATGATCATGCAGAAATGAAAACGGATCCAAGCTTCATGTTGCAAGCTCACAGCACGCTATCCCAAAAGGTTGAAAAGACAGCAACGAGACAAGCACGATTCAGAGTTCCTGTTGCAGTAAGTAAAACCGACATTAACAAAACTGACAATGATGCTATATCACTTCCTCTCAGTCCAGACAAGCAATGTCCCATACACCGGAAGCCACATTCACTTGCCAAATGCAGGGGCTTTAGACTGAAAACATTAGATGAGAGGAAGAGGGTACTTAAAGAACACTCTATTTGTTACAAATGCTGCTCATCTACAAGTCACCAAGCAAAGGACTGTAAAGCTATTATTTACTGCTCCGAATGTAATAGCAGCGGTCACATTTCAGCCATGCACGGAAGATCACCACCCCCATGGTCACTCAAAGACTCTAATACGACACCACAGAGTCATGGGGGGAGTCAGGCTCACCAAGCTCCACAGTTACCTCATCCAGTTGTACAGAGATATGTGGCCCAGGCTTCCGAGGAAAGTCATGCTCAAAGATTTGCTTAGTCAATGTGTATCCCAGAGCATTCCCTGAAAAGAAAAGAAGGATGTATGCAATGTTAGACGACCAAAGCAACGTGTCACTGGCTCGGTCTGTCTTTTTTGATATTTTTGGTGTACAAGGTAGCGCACTCCCATACACTATAAAGACATGCACTGGCTTATCTGACACAAGAGGGCGCAGAGCTAACGACTTTATCATCGAGCACATCGGTGAAAAGGTGTCCATGCCATTGCCAACACTCACTGAATGCGACCAGATCCCAGACAACAGAAGTGAGATACCTACTCCAGAGGCAGCCGCTGCTCACCCTCATCTGCGACCAGTAGCATCACAGATACCCCCACTTGATCCATCAGCAGACATTCTTCTCCTCCTGGGGAGAGACATCATTCGAGCTCACAAGGTCCGCAGCCAGGTAAATGGTCCCCACGATGCACCTTACGCTCAGTCCCTGGATTTGGGGTGGGTAATCATAGGAGATGTTTGCCTCTCGGGTGCCCATAAACCCACTGTGAACTCTTTTAAGACAAATGTTCTCAGTAATGGTCGACACAGCTTTCTCTCTCCCTGTGAAAATGTGGTTCACATTAAAGAGAATTACACAGAGAATCACTCACTCGCTAAAGATGCACAGTATGAACTGGGTAGAGGTCTTTTTCAGCAAACTACAGATGATGAAAAGTTTGCACTCTCAGCAGAAGATGCACTGTTCTTGAACATTATGGACAAAGAATTTGCCAAAGATGAGGCAAATAACTGGGTAGCTCCACTCCCATTCCGTTCCCCAAGACAGCTTCTACCCAACAACCAGGAACAAGCTCTCAATCGCTTGATGTCACTCCGCAAAACACTGACAAAGAAAATTGTGATGAAAGAGCATTATATTGAATTTATGGAGAAAATCTTCAGGAAGGGTCATGCAGAATCTGCCCCTCCTCTTGCACCAGATCAAGAATGCTGGTATCTCCCAAGCTTTGGCATTTACCACCCTCAAAAGCCAAGCAAAATCAGGATAGTGTTTGATTCAAGTGCTCAGTGTAACAACGTGTCTCTCAATGATGTACTGCTTAAAGGGCCTGATCTCAATAACAGTCTCGTGGGTGTGCTGATCCGTTTCCGATCCAACCCATATGCAGTGATGGCAGATGTGGAGCAAATGTTTCACAATTTTCTAGTCAGAGAAGACCACCGCAACTACCTTCGCTTCCTGTGGTTTAAAGATCACAATCTGGATGGAGAAGTGCAGGAGTTCAGAATGACGGTCCACGTATTCGGGAACTGCCCATCACCATCTGTTGCCATCTATGGGCTGAAGAGAACAGCAGTAGAGGGAGAGACTGAATATGGCAGCGATGTGAGGCAATTCATTGAACGTCACTTTTATGTAGATGACGGATTGAAGTCATTCTGTTCCCCAGATGAAGCCATTGATGTGCTGTGTAGAACTCAGAACATGCTGGCACAGTCTAACATACGTCTGCACAAAATAACATCTAACAGTTCAACCATCACCAGCGCCTTCCCAAATGATGACCTCGCAGCTAACATGCAGGACCTTGAACTAGGACAGACCTCACCACACATGCAGCGCGCCTTAGGCTTGGGCTGGGACCTGTCTGCAGACCTGTTCAAGTTCCAAGTCATAAGCAGTGAAAAGCCTTTCACCAAGCGCGGTGTATTGTCAGTCATTAACAGTTTGTATGACCCCCTCGGCTTTGCTGCACCTGTCATTATTGAAGGCCGAGCCATATTAAGAGACATTGCATCAGATGCGTGTGACTGGGACACTGAACTGCCAAAAGAGAAACAAGAACGGTGGCAAAGATGGAAAGACTCTCTAAAACACTTGCAACAGCTTGAAATCCCCAGAATGTACACCTCGATTCCACTGTCTGCAGCACAGAGAAAAGAGGTAAATGTGTTCTGTGATGCCTCCACAAGGGCAGTGGGTGCTGTTGCCTATCTCAAGCTCACAAATGCAGATGGCCACAGTGAAGTGGGCTTTCTTCTTGGCAAGACAAGACTCGCTCCTAAACCAGACATCACTATACCAAGACTGGAGCTCTGTGCAGCAGTGCTGGCAGTAGAAGTGGCTGAATTAGTCCTGGAAGAGCTAGACATCAAAGCAGACCAGGTGAGCTTCTTCACAGACTCCAAGGTAGTGCTGGGATACATCTTCAACGAAAAGAGGCGTTTTTATGTTTATGTCCATAACAGAGTAGAGCGCATCAAGCATTCTACACAAGCTCATCAGTGGCATTATGTGCCGACTCACTTAAACCCAGCTGACCATGCCACACGTGCATTACCTGCTCAGCAGCTGTCTCACTCCACATGGCTGAGCGGGCCCACGTTTCTCACTGACTCCAACCAATGTCTGACACAGAAACAACCGTTTGATCTCGTTAACCCTGAGAGTGACACTGAACTGCGCCCAGATGCAACAACATGTGCCACCACTCTATCAAAAGGTACACTTGGAAGTGCGCGGTTTGAAAGGTTTTCAAGCTGGAGTTTACTACTGAGAGCCATTGCCAGACTTCAACACATTGTCGAATCCTTCAGACACAGTCCAGAGAACACATGTCAAGGGTGGCACAAATGCAGTAGACATCTAGATGAGAACCAGCTTCACCAAGCCAAAGCCACCATCATCCGCACCGTTCAGAGAGAGCACTATGCAGAGGACATCAAACATCTTGAAAGGGGTGAGCCTATTAAAAATTCAAGTCCACTCTTCAAATTGAGCCCATTTATGGATACAAATGGGATTCTCAGAGTCGGTGGGAGGCTAAAAAGAGCACAGCTAACATCTGATGAAAAGCATCCCATGCTCATCCCTGGGAAACATCACCTTACCCAGCTCATAATCAGACACTTTCATGTGAAAGTGAGCCATCAGGGCAGACATTTCACTGAAGGAGCAGTCAGAGCTGCAGGGTTTTGGATTGTAGGAGGTAAAAAAGCAGTGAGCAGCGCAATATTCAAATGTGTCACATGCCGCAGATTAAGAGGCAAACAGCAAGAACAAATCATGTCTGATTTGCCAGAAGACAGGGTCTCCATGGATCCACCATTCACATCTGTGGGCCTTGATGTATTTGGCCCATGGCCTGTCACCGTCAGGAAAACACGGGGAGGTCAAGCACATGCGAAGAGGTGGGCAGTGATCTTTACGTGCATGAGCACACGCGCAATTCACATTGAAATTATTGAATCAATGGACACGTCATCTTTTATCAATGCATTGCGCCGTTTTTTTGCAATCAGGGGTGCTGCCAAGCTGCTCAGATCAGACTGTGGGACTAATTTTGTAAGCGCCTGCCGAGAACTGCAAATTGACAGAAAAGGCTGCAACAACAGCAAAATTGATGCCTTTCTTAGAGACAGTGACTGTAAGTGGCATTTTAATCCCCCACATGCATCCCATATGGCTGGCTCCTGGGAACGCATGATTGGAGTTACTCGTCGGATTCTTGATGCAATGCTGCTAGAACAAAGAAACACAAAGCTCACACATGAGGTGTTGGTGACATTCTTGGCCGAAGTTACAGCGATAGTGAATGCACGGCCACTCACAACTGTTTCTACAGACCCAGATAACCCAGTTATTCTGACTCCTGCCATGCTGCTTACCCAAAAGGTTGGAGCTCCACCTGCACCGCCTGGCCAGTTTGAGAGCCGTGATCTGTTTAGAGCACAGTGGAGACGTGTGCAGTACCTGGCCAACATCTTTTGGGGACGGTGGCAGAAAGAATATATCACTGGACTTCAAGATCGTCGCAAGTGGAGAGTGGTGAGACCAAATCTGCAAACAGGGGATGTAGTCCTTCTGAAAGAGACCCTTGAGAACAGAAATGACTGGCCGCTTGGTCTAGTTACAAAGACTTTTCCCAGCGAAGATGGCCGAGTCAGAAAGATAGAGGTCAAAATTTTCCGTAAGGGCGAGCAAAGACATTATGTGCGACCTATAACTGAAGTTGTTTTGTTGGTGTCTAAAGACAACGCTTGATTTTTGATTCCCTTTTTGCAATGTTCTCAAGCTAGACACATAGTGACATCTTACTGATGTCAGGTGGGGAGTGTTCTGTCCCACAAACTTGCTGTAAGATTTGTTTGTTTTAATCCCAGTTGGTTAACATTTAAATTCTCTTTTGTGACACAAGAGGTCAGCCTTGCTACATTTGTTGCGTTCTTTGTGCCTTTGATTATGAATAATAGTGCCACCTAATGGCTAATGGTCGTAAGCAGCAGGAATGTTGAGGAAGCAGCCATGTCATGCTCGGACATTCAAAGAGAAAACGAATCCTGCTATCATCTGTGAGCCTTGGCAATTCATAATCTGTAAGTGTAGAACTGCATAATAGTTTGTCTTACGTTAGGTAGCTTTGTCTGTTTGATTGTAGTTTCGTTTATCATTCTGCGTATTGATCAGTTTCCTAGCATAAATGAGAACAAGCTAATGCTACTAGCCTTTAGTTCTGTCTATGCTAGTCTTGGCTAAAGGGCATGTGAAGGTGTTTGTCTATTAGTTTATTTGTGTAATGACTTCTAATAGTATGGTTATGGATGTAAATTTGTGTTGTGGCAAACCATTTAGGTATATCTTCGATTCTGTTTTGTTACAGTTTTACAAGTAAAAATGGGTCTCAGTAAAGACCAAAAGACCACGTCACAGCGTCTCATCTGAATCCATGAATGTTTAGCTCGCTGCCTAGGTTAATTACATGACAGTTAACTGAGGGCAGAAGACAACACAATCAGTTAAACAGGCCAAAAAAAAAAAAAAAAGATATATATGTATATAGTTTTAGGTAGTATAGAATAGTCATATCTATCATTTGCTACACCGCTCAAGCTTTGGGCACTTATTTACAATGTTAGTTCAGTAGTTCTGTTGTATTTCCACTATACTGATATACTGTAGTACTGGTGACTTGCAGTACCTATCTATTATTACATGTCATGCATGTGTACAAATACTTCTGCACATAATAAGATTGCATACACCTTTGAACACTTCATCAAATACATACCAAACATACTGTAATAGCACCTACGCTTAGTTCATTGTTTAACACGAGTCAAAAGTTTGGACCCATTCATATGAATGGATGAGTGTGTCCAAACTTTTGACTGGTACTGTAGTTACTTTCCAAACAATTCAAATAGATAAAAAATCCAAATACTTAACATTAATAATTAACAATTGTTAACATGTAATTGCATTTAATCAAAACAGGTTCAAAATAATGTGCTTCATTTCTTTTTTGTTAATGAATCATTTTAACGTCGTTGGTGACATTCAGTCAAGAGCCCATTCAAGACAATTGTTTCCTCCTAGATATCAATCACATTTCAACAGTGGTGGTCACAAAAACCGCTCTCTTTAACTTTCCCTAAGAAGCTGAATTCATTTTCCTTATCAGACAGGAATGAAAAGAGAATGAAAGGAAGTGAATGAATTGAAACAGACATACATAAAAGATGAGGAAAGTTGTTGCATTAGATTTGAAGAAGTGCTTTTATTTGACACATCTTGGTATGCAGACACCATGTTCCTCCTGAAAAACTGTTCCATAAGGAGATATTGGAAAGATTGGGCAAAGAAAGATAATGATAAAAGGACATGCTAAGAAAAGGAATATAAAAAAAAAAGATAGATAAAAAAAAATAATGGCTACATTAGTGAAAGCAAAGTGAGTTGTGTGCATGTGTGTATGTTAACCTCATTTGGCTTCTTTGGGTTGGCATGTATGTTGTCAATCTCCCATTCCACCACAGCCCAAAAGTGCTCTCTTGGATTGAGATCTGGTGACCCTGGAGATCATCTCAGTACAGTGAACTAACTGGCATGTTCAAGAAATCGGTTTGAGATCATTAGAACTTTGTGACATGGCAAGTTATCTTGCTGGAAGCGGCAATCAGAAGATGGGTACAGAGTGGTCATAAACAGATGGACATGGTCAGCAACAATATTCAGGTAGTGTTTAAACAATGCTCAGTTAGTACTAAAGGGCCCAAAGAGTGCAAAGAAAATACCCCCCACACCATTACACCAGCAGCAGCCTGAACCATTGATGGCATTGAAAGCATGATAGGTTGATTATGCCATATTCTGACCCTACCATCTGAATGTCACAGCACACATCAAGACTCATCAGATTAGGCAATGTTTTCCAAATCTTCTGTTGTCCAACTTTGAGGATCCTGTCTGAATTGTAGTCTCATACTTCCTGTTCTTACCTAATCAGACTAGCACCCAGTGTGGTTGTCTGCTGCTTTAGCCCGTCTGCTGAAAAGGTTCAACACGTTGTGCTTTCAGTAATGTTCTTCTGATTACCTTGGCTGTAATGAGTCGTTAATGTCATTTACTGTACAGCTTGAAGTAGTCTGTGCATTCTCCTCTGATCGCAGATGAGATGAGAGGAATTTTTCCTATGAGAACTACTGTTTACTTGATATTTTCATGCCATTCTCTATCTATCTATCTATCTATCTATCTATCTATCTATCTATCTATCTATCTATCTATCTATCTATCTATCTATCTATCTATCCATCCATCCATCCATCCATCCATCCATCCATCCATATGTATAAAGGAAAGACAAAATTTGTGAATGTGGCTGTGTAGTGCTGTACTGTTTATGAAGGCGCATGAGGTTTGGCATGATTCTTTTGAATCCTCCTCAAAAGGGCAGTAGAGCTGGGTTTCCTTGGAAGAGCCACCTCATTTGCTGCCTTGCTTTCATCCAGCATGCATTCAGTACCCTCCAGATAAGCAGCATGTTTTACACTGAAGGATCAAATTCTGTAACTGCCCAGTGAAGGGTTCCTATTCTGTACCTGTCGTCATTCAGCAGCAAGTCTAAACTGTGCACATACCCTTTGTGGTATTCTAGTCTATTATGCATTTCACTTTTTGATACACGTGACCACAGATTCTCTCATATCTTGCTGCATTTGCTGCATACTAATTAGCATTCTGCCCTTTTTAAATTGTAGGACAGTAGAAACATATCTGCTATGAACCCAAGCTTGAATGAATTGACCGTGTTCCTTGTCAGCTGAACTAGGATGACACCCACTCACCCTTGAAAGCCAATCTGTTCTAATAATAATAATAACAATAATAATGATAATAATAATAAAAATAATAATAATAACTAGAAGGGTACTAAATAGATTGCATACACCTTCCACCCTAAATTTTCTATGTGCCGATACTATGCTGCAATAGATACCAACCAAAGCTCTCACATTTCATCCGTCATAAATTGCTGGATACCTTTATTTCCTTGGCTTTTAAAAATTATTAGTTATTTATACCTGAGTACCAAGTTTTGTCTCAATATATGAGAAATTCACTGAGATATAAATGTTTGTATGTTGCCAATGATGAGAAATAGGGATTTTTTTAATTTTTGAAAATTTTTGGTGACCTTGACCTTTGCCTTGAAATGAAATCATATAACCCCGTAAGATATAGTTTCATCAATTTTGTTCAAATCTTTTCGAATTATATTGCTAGCAAACATGATTGAAAATATAACCTTCATCCACCTATCAGTGGGCGAGGTGTATGGCAGCACTGCTGTTTTTCAATTTCAGGTTGGGAGTTGGAATCCCAGCCAGGTATGCATCCACTAAGGATCCCTGGGCTAGGCCCCCCATGCTACCCAAGCCTACCTCGGAATATGAGTGAGAGACACATGACTGAAGCCATACCAGCTCCGACATCACCCAGATTAACAAGGTCCACATCAGGTGTTGAGGAACCAGGACATACTGATGAGAAGTAGGCTACTGGAACAAGGATACAGCATAAGTGTTGTTGGAACAGTAAAAGCCCAGTGAATGGGCTACATGAGGAGAATGTGGGACCTATGGATTCTTCGACATCCAACATCTAGATTAACACCAAAACAACTAGTAGCTCAGTGTTCCAACATCAGCAAGATACAACTGCTGTTGCAACTAAAGGTTTATGAGGTACAACACAAATGCTATGGCAAGGGGATGCCAGGATCTCACTTTAGGGGGGAGATGCCACTCTGAGATTGTGTACCAAGCCCCAAGAACAGGTGGTGCTTTGAATGCCAGAGCAGCTGACCTGAGAGACAAGATCATTTCTACTAGAAGATGTGAATGCAGCATTCCTGACAATCCCTACTGCAACCATCCCTGAAACCAAAGAGCTGATCTTTACCACAACAAGACTGATCCTCGAGATGCTTGTGAAAAGAGCATTACCCTCAATGGAGAAGAAGACATGAGGCCAAGGTCAAGATAGCAAGCAGAGCAGTTAGCCAGCTATCAGAACTGCAGAGCTGTCATGTTTCAAATGTCAAATTGTTGCAACAAAATTGTCAGTTTGTTTCACAGTGAGTGAGGGTAAGAATGTGTACACAGAAAGTGTTTGTGTTACTCTGTTAGGCAGCTTGATTGTTGAGTAGAATCAAGCTGTCTCATTATTGTGCAGTTATCTCTGGAGTACACCTTGAACAGATTACCAAGCCATTACTTGACCATATTTAAATATGAGCTGAACTTTTTTTTTCTTTTTCTTTTTCTTTTTCATTTTGTGTGCTGTGTAATGGATGTGAGTTATACTACTTTTAATAGTTGTCTCCTGTTTGTGTCCTGGTTGGTTATTTCTTTAAACCTCATAACAACAACATTTCAAGACAGATTTGTATTAGCACACCCTTTGCTTTAATATTCAAAATTAGCCAATTATCTTTATTCATAGAGAACTTTCCTGAAAGTCATTCACAGAAGGAAGCAACTTCACAACAAGCAGATTTTCGGAGTAGTTTAAGTTCACTGTTTTTCTGTCGGATTAACAAGTTGTTGAAAGTTCAGGTCAAAGATGCAGCTGTATTTTACCTGGTGGTTTAGTCAGTATCAGTCAATCATATTAATCATTTGTTTTCATAAAAAAAAACACTTTCAGTGGTGGGATAACACTGTCTCCTTTCCTTTCATAAAGGATAGTCTAGTGTATACTGCTCCAAAGGAGGTAATAAAGAAAAGCACTTTTCCTTACTATTTAGAGAATTTGATCAGCTCTTGTTAAGGCTGCAATTCAGATGCTTCCAGGTCACATCACTCAGTTAGGAACCCTCTTAAGAAAAACTGACATTTCCACTGCAAACATCCATTAGGTCATTTGCCTCAACTCTGTGTGATCATGGCTGGGATCCCTTGAAATCTACATTTCTTTTCAAACAATTCCTAGATTGTTACCTGACATAGCCCATACAGTTTTCTGTAATGTGACTCAATAATGACATCAGTGAATTACCCCAAAACTGTGGGCATTTTCTTTAACCATTTTCATGAGTTAGTGATTTTTCTCGTAATGTTCATATTAGTCTGTGACAGCATATTTTTGTTGCTGTAACTTCAGTTTTAACTTTAAAAAGATATGTTGTTAAATGAACATTAGTCAGCGTGAAGATAACCCAGCATGTGTGGCTACTGCAGAAAGAGCATTCTAAGAAAAAAGCTGATATAGTTACAAAATAATTAAATACACAAATCTCGTCTTACTTCAACATGGTTGATATGTTCCCTCAATGGAGAATGAACAAATTCATGTTAGTCTCTCTTATTGCCTATGAGTTATCCCTCATGTTTCCCTGTGTTTTTTTATTACCTCTTGCTGAAACAGCGCTGTGGTGAAGAGCACAAGCAAAACTTGTAATTAAGGTGGGAGCATAATCAGGTCTTTGTGGTTTCTTTGTCTGACATGATTAATGATTGTTTTCTGTATTTACTTTCACATTTGGTAGAGAGTCAGTTCCTGCAGGGGTAATACCAGTGTATTAACAACAGTGGAGCAGTTAATTAATGTTAAACTGTAGTTTTGCGCACGCTACGTGTGATTGAATGATCACACAGAGCTGCTCCTGAGGGCTAGATCCAGTACTGACTTTGTGTCACTGTGTTTCTGTGATTACCAAGATTGAAAGAACATTTCTAGAGGTTTTTTTCTTTTGTAATACCAATAATATTTTTTCCTGCCATAGTTCAACCATCTGTTGTTGTGCAAGCGAAAACTCGCCCTCACGTAACGTGTTTTCGATTGCATTCGTTTGGAGAGGAAAATTAAAATGAAGCTCTCTGCTGCTCCTGCCATCTTGTCTTCGCTATTACCACATGTGTCCACCCTTAAGGCAAAAAAAAAAAAACCTTTAAAGTCCAGCAGTCACATTTAGGTAATAAGAATGAAGGCGAGTGGAATAGGAAGGGGAGAAACAGATTGTGCAGTCAACCCTGCAATTAGACTTCTGGGCAGTGCAGCAGTTGCAAGAAAGTCTCATGTGACGTGACAGCAGTTATAATATGATGTGGCTGTTTACAATGTTAGATAAACTAGAATTATAGCTTAACCTAACCTCTGTACTCATTAAGCATAAAAATGTACACGTCTGCCCTTGGTTATACATTCCTTGTGTTTTCATTGCATTAAGCACATGTTACAAAGCTCCAGTTAAAGTTTTGATGTATTATTTGGATAATGACACAAATGCATCTAAAACAAATGTTCATATTTGAAAAATTTGAAGCCTGTCATATGTAACAGCAATGTTCTGCACAATTAACCACCATTCGCCCTCAGTCTGGAAGATCAAAAACACTGGTCAGGATGGAGACTCATTGACAGTTTGACACTCCTCTCATGCAGGTGCAATGCCATGCAAGAACTGCAGATGAGAAGCAAGGATAGGGCAGAGAGATGACAAGTCACTGTAAAAGAGAGATGTGTTTTTCTGTGTTTGTTTCTCACCACTTTTGAAATGAAATGTCAACAGTAATTAATAATGCTTTCCGGACTGTGAGTGCATTAGTCCTGAAAGGAAATGTGAATGTTTGCTAATGGAATGGTGACAGAGACAATGCAGCGATTGATCATCTGCTCGGCTGAAGTTATTTGATATGAAATCATTTTGATCATTTTTTTTTTTTAACTCCCTGCTCAGTTTTATTTCAGTCTGCACCATCTAGTTGCTCAGATTTGTACAGGATGAGATTTCTTGTATGCCCCCTTTGCCTGTTTAAAGTTCCCTTGCTTGCAGTAGTTCTCTGCTTTATTTTATGTCTTCCTATTCTAAAAGTCAGAAATTCTTCTTTTTATTTCATTAAACTGATTATTTATTTTAATGTGCACACACTGCATGGCCTGTATGCTGAGAGACACAGAGACAGGGAAGACTTACTGTCTGTAAGCCTTGCTTAATGTTTTTTTTTTATTCTACAAGTGAACCAAATGAACAGTTGTCCTTATGTGCTGAATTATTCATTAATGTAGTTGCTACTTCAGATGGTGGACAGTTAAATCCATTTCAGCTCAAGCAATAAAAAAAAGGAATTATAAAAGAAAAACATTATTCTTAAGGGAGCAACTGAGAAAAGTCCTGCCATCAAGCACTTTAGGTATAATCTGCATCTTATTTAATGAATGGGGACCTGTTTATGTTGTAATGTGCATACTGACATGTAAGTTTACGTTGTCTGATTGAGTCATTTCTGTAGAAGCTGAAAGCCAGATGGCTGTGGAGAGCTTCATGCTGGAGGGTGATATATTTGAACAACAGCTGGTCTCATGTTATCTGTGATTCCACCAATGCAATCTGTTCCTCTCATGTTTGACAGCAGGGAAATACATCCCATACTCTGAACTGAGGGAGGTTTTTTTAAATATCTTGCAGTAATTGATTGGAGATACCTTGTGCTTAATTGCACTTTGTCAAAAACTGCCAGACTACCTGTCACGGTATTGCATCCGTTTCAGCATTCTCCACTTACCTATACCTCTCACAGATAAAGTTAAAAACATCAGATCTCAGGTCTTGGGTGTTACATTGACAAGTGTCATCAACCTTTTGCATTCTAAGCACATCCTCCACATGAGAAAGGCACTCCTCTGTGATCGTGGCCTCCACCTCTGCATCAACACATGCTGCCACACCGCAAAAACTGCTTTGCGGAACACAACGCAGAGTACTAACCTGGCCTCTAACCCAGATACATTGTGCCTATAACCTATTAATGCTCAGCAATGTTGTTTAAAATGATGCGTTATATGGTTTATTGTGAGACCTCCCATATAGGTTATAAATGATCTGATTCTTTATCAGGAAAAACAGTATGTGTCTCTTATAACAAACAAAGGAAACTTGGAGTTCAGAAACAGCGATTCAGATTATTTATTATTATTTACAGATATTTTATTAGAAATAGCAGAAAATGCATTCTAGTTGCCATTTCCTCATTCATACCACTGTCTAAACAGCTTTTAAAACATGGTCTGAACAAAACTGTATACTACTACTGAATTGCTTGAAGTAAAAGAAATGGTACGTCTAATGGGAAACTGCATTTTAGCAGTTCTTTTTAGACAGTTTTTGTCTTTGCCAGGATCGGCTCACCTCAGGTCTCTTTTATGTAAATAATTCACTCTGCTTTTTCACTCTATAAGTGTTCATCATCAGCTGAGTGCCATTATAATCAAACAGGTACAGTGGCCCACTGTTGCAGCTACTCTGCAATCACCTGGCAAAGCCTGCTCAGAGGCTTTATTAAAGTGAAGAAAAGAGATTCGGACAAAATCCCAAACTGCTTTTTTAAAAATTTATTTATTTATTTTTGTTCTGAATAAAGTTCAGTTCCTCCACATATGCAGCTGAACAAGAAAAAAAAAAGTGTTGTCTCATATTCATTACTTAAACTGAGATGAAAAGCAATTTATTGATTGTTTTACCCTTTAGCCTTTCATCCATGTATTCAACTTATTTTTAACTTTATTCACATAATATGTTCAGAGACCCCAGCAGTTGTCAGTATACCATAACATCTAGATAACCTGATAACTCATAGGACAGATTTTGTGTCAAGTTATTTGACTCAAGACCCCTACCTCCGGTTAAAAACCTCTACAGTGTGAGTTTCTTTCTATAGTTATTCCCACCGTGTTATTGAGCCAAACATCCATCTGTTCCATTGCCAAAACAGATTAAAACCTTTGACCCTGTTATATGTCAGTGGGTGTTGCATATTTCATAGACCAGACTGTGCCTGAGTGGAAGTCTGACACTGAAGGTAGCATCACTGTCAATACAGTAGCATCACTATCCGAGACATCATTATGCATATTTACTGCTGAGGTGAGGAACAAAGTGATATTTAGTCATATGTTTTAGTTTTACATGCCCAGAAAAAAGTGGGGTCCTTGTCCCCTTCTTCCTGGCTGCAGCATTAAACAGGTGAAATTCTATAAAAGCTTTGCTTCACTGACTCCGACATCTTTCAGCTGTCAAGAACTCAGCTTCACAGAAGCAGCTGAAACCAGGTGAAAGTCTCTTAGAGGGATTCAATTCTATTTCATTTCTGCAATAAAAAATAAATAAAAGTGTGTGTGTGTGTGTGTGTGTGTGTGTGTGTGTGTGTGTGTTGGAGGGGGTTAAAGGTCATTCATTTGTTTCCCAAAATGTAAATATGTAAATGACATAGGTAAAGACATGGATGTCTTTGGAATGTGGGAGGAGGCCAGGACCTTCTTGCTGTGATACACCAGTGCTTCACTGTCATATATAATAGAATGGACAGTCATAGGCTGTGCTGTGACTCCACAAAATAAATAAAAATAACAGAATACTGATGCACACAACAGCACTGATGTGTCTGTCAAACAATATTAGAGTCTAAGAAAAGAATCATATCACCAAGAAATAGAATGTATTAATAATACCTAAAAATGCAACACTGCATGTGATAATAAACTTCAAAGCAATAGGAGATGCTATCAGCCTGGAAGAAGGGGTGTGTACATTAAAAACAGTGTCAGTGATGGTTTGACTGGCCAAAGAACAGCGACTGGTGAATTGTTGAGATTAATTGAGTCTCGGGATGGAAAGTCTACAAAACTATCACCAAATGCCAACTGCCACAAGTTTTTTGAAGGGCTGCCAGAACGCAAAGACTCTGCTGTCAGTCATGAATACAGCACCTACAGTTTGCAAAATATTCCAGGGAATTTCGATGGGAATGGATTATATGGTCAGAGAAGATCAAAATTGTACTTTTTTTTCCCCACAACAAACTTAAAGTCCGTTTGGAATCCATACAGAATAGAACCTCACACCCACTGTCATGTTTTGATGGATTTCTGATGTTGTAGGCTGGTTTTTTTCATACAAGCCTTGGAATACATGACACCATGAACTCCATGAAATACACATGGATTTTATGAATAAATATGAAAACTGAGTAGCTTCTGAGATGCTTAAAATAGTATATCACTGGACCATCTAACGTAACAACGACCCTAAGATCATCTCAGTCCAAACAAAAACCAGCAGAATCCATTTGTGGGGTGATCAGAATAGTTCCCTGACCTCAGTCACATACAAAATCTATGGGATCAGTTGAGGGGAAGAAAGATTCTACATGGAGGAATGGTTTAAAATGTGATGTGTATATTGATATTAACACGCATCACAAAATAATATACGGAGCTGCTATCTTGGCAGATTCTTAAATGAAAGCCTTCCAATAATTGTACCACCCATCTTTAAGCCTCCCCTATGGAAATAAGCAGAAACCCATACATAAAACAGCCTTAGATGTGTGTGTGCCAGAGGTTGTTGTAAATTGAAATTATCAGCGTGTAGGTAAAGCTCATAAATAACACGAACAACCTCTTCAGTTAATCTGCATCTCTCCGTCAGCCTCCCTGTGAAAGTCTCCACAGTTGGTGTTCACCTTCACCCTCAATGGACCTGGCATTTACAGAGAGAAAAGAAAACCAGCCAATTGATTCCACTGCTTTTGCACTGAGCCTCCTGATTTTCTTTCTTTTTTTCTTTTTTTTTTGGTTCAGAACAGTCTTTATCTCTGTATTTGATTCATACCTCTGGGATACTGACAATGACAGACAAAAAAAAAAAAGTGAAGGGGAAGACATGCACTGTAAATGCATTAATGCTTGGATCATTGTGAATGCGTGGTAGAAAAATAAAATTAATTTTAAAATGGAATTTTTTAACCTTACCTGAAATTATGAATAATTTCTGTACATATGATCTGTTCTTTATGTTATTTATTTTAGATTTCTTTTATTTATTTTCATTAAAACAATTGTTGCATTAAGTTGAATGAAAATGGTCAACACGAAAGGGATACTTGGCTACAATCTGGACATTCGTTTTCTCCACCTAGATGTTATGTTGCTGTGACCAGCAATAGTTTCTGTCTCTGATTTTGTCACTTATTTTCCACATTTTATGAGACGTGAGTATGCATAATAATAGCATGTATAGTGAAAGACAAAAGATGATGCAAGAGTAGAACTTATTTTCCCTTTCTCTGTTTTTTCCCGCTACAAATCCTAAACTCGGCCACAGAGAATTTGCATTTAAAAGGGTATACAGTGCTGTGAAGATAAAGTGTGAGGCAGGGGATATTTTACTGTTGTAAGTCATCATATCAGCTGTATATATGAATTAATATAATAACCTGAGGGAAAAAAGGGGGTTCATGGAAGAATGGAAACATGTTACTTGCTTTATTCATGTCACATTAACAAGCTGCACATATTGTATTTTTGCTAGTTGACAGTTTTGTCAGTATTACGGTTGGGCTACTGTTTTCATGGGTCTTCTGTATTATCAATATTCTGGATACAATAAAATGTTCTGTGTCAAGGTATAAGCTGGAAGAGTTGTCTGGGTCCAGATGAATGCAAATCCTGTCCCTTCAAGCAAATACTGGGGATTACTTCTGCACACTGTTGTGTACTTATCATCATATGCTAATCCACTTTCTTTACACACAAAGTCTCACACACAGTTTGAACCAGGACAATATTTGTTTGCCATTTGTTATCCTTGCGATACAGAATGACATAGATACACTGAATTTTTAAACAAACAGACATGTTGGCAAATTGCAAATGTCAGCAACCGTCAGATAGACCTGCACGGAACAGCAGAAGTGTATTTTCCAAGTTAACAGTCTCACATCTACTAAAACTGGAACTACCATGGCAAAAAATAAATAAATAAATAATAATAATATAGGGCTGCTGAATTTCAAGGTTCAATTTAGAATGTAACTGGGGCCCACATCAGTGAAAATACCTCTTATTTGGAAGGCGTCAATGTCTTATCAGCTGAGGAGAGGAAATGTGTGTTTGTGTGTATCTAAGTGGAAGCACACATAAGAGTGAATGACAAAGGTTAGGAATATTAATGTTTAGAGATGGATCCACGGAAGGAGCCCTGTCTCCTGAAAATTCACTTCTCACAAGACTAAACTGCATTCTCAATCACATTTGAAGGGGGCTGTAATTTCTCTAAGATTACAATTATTTTTGACATTTCACAAAAAATACTTCAATATGTCTATGCCATTTCTGCCCTTTCCTCCTGAACCTACTCTGTTTTGGGGTTTTTTTGCACTATATAATACATATCTGTGGTCTTCTTACCTGAAGCAAACAGAGTCACATTAATAGTGCCACAACAGCAATGCTCTTTTCTTTTTGTGTAACACAATTTATTTCTTGTGATATTTTTTTCTTCTTCTTTGTGCTGCAGGCATTAAAGGTAGTGATTACACTGAAACATAAGATCCATCTTTCTGTTTTTTCTTCTTCTTTTTTTTTTTTATCTTTCACTAGGTAAGATACTTATATTTCATCCACCCACTTTGAGTGTGTCTCTTGGAAATGCAGCGCTTACTGTGAGAATTCATACACACGGCATAATTCTCTGTTTCCTGCCTACTTATCCATGGCTGCCATCCTGATGACGTTTTGATTGGATTTTCATCTCCTCCTCTCTGTTCCTCACTCTTAGAGGCATTTTGAATGTGTAATTCCAACCTTTTTGGTTAGAGGCTTTAGAAGAAACCAAAAACAGTGAGAATGGTATAGCTAAATGTTCATAGGTTCTGATTATCTTTGGGGATATCCAGTTTGTACATGCATGTGAACTAAAGAATAAATTTATTGTGGCAATATATTCCACTTTTAAAGAGTTAAGTTGAATGGAAGTTAAACCATATAGACAGAAGTACTGGCCAACCTACACATCACACCTACAGGAGCTGCTCAACCATGGAAATCTATGCCATGAAGCTCCCAGCGCACAGTTTTTGTGCAGATGTTAATGCCAGAGAAGGTTTGGAATTCTGCAGTTATTGAGTCAGCAGAGCGCTGGTGACTTTTTACTCACTTTCCATTTCAGCAAACTCTGTATCTTGGTCTTCACGGCTGAGTTGCTGTGGTTCCTCAAAACTTGTGCTTTGCAATAATACCACTTATAGTTGGTCACGGGATATCGAGGAGGGACGAAACTGCACAAACTGACTGACTGCAATTACAGTCCAGTATTACAGTATCACATTTAAATTCACTGAGCTCTTGTTTCACAAATGTTTGCAAATGCAGACTGCATGGCTAGGTGCTTAATTATATACACCTGTGGCAATGGGTCTGAAAACACTTGGGGTTAAAGGTTAAGAAGTTTGGCCCAATATGTTTGTCCATATGGTGTATGTCTTCTCGTGTATTTCCTGTTCTCACTTTCTGCTTTCTTCACTTGCTTCTTTATAAATTAAATGGTATTAAATGATATTTTTTTTAACAAACAGCAGGTCATTCACTTGTGCAGAGTTTGTAGGTCCGCATCTGGTTGCGGTCTTTTTTTTACCCTTTCTTTTATAAATAAACTTAGCACAAAAAGTAAGGAAATTTGTGATTGGTCATTTATTTCTTTGTTCTAACAGTGCTTCATGGCAGCAAAAAGCCTGTTTATTTCCTCTTAAATGGTGCCACGTTTGTGAGTTGAGCAACAGAGTTGAGTATGTGTGTGCCCATGAAAAACTCTGCCAATTCCAAACGGCTTATTCTGCTTCTGACTCTCGCTTGGTGTCATCTATCAGATTGTATGATTGAAATCTGAAGAAACAAGACATATTGACAATTTAACAATCAGTAGCATTTCGAAGAACCACACAGCCACAAAATCTGGCACCTGGCGCCTCCTCATGCTGGTCACCAGCTTGGTCACACACTGCCGTTGGATGGCATCCCATTCTTCAACCGGCATTTGTCACAAGTCAGCCAAGTCACTCTGGCACAGATAGCATGCCCAAGCTGATCCCACAAGTGTTCAGTGGGGTTGAGGTGAGGACTGCAGGCAGGCCCTTTGATCCTCTCCACTCCCTAATTCTGGAGGTACTCTCTGATAAACCGCGCTCTGTGGGGGCAAGCTTTGTCATCTTGGAGGATACAGTTCGGTTGCAGAATCTCATCTCGATATCTCTCTGCATTGAGATTGCCTCCAATGATGCAATCTTTGATCAATGATGATCAGGGTTGTCCCCCCTAAGTTGTTTATGCTTACCTTTTTTCTTCCTTTTTTTCCCTCTTTTTTTCCGAAATGTTCACTCTGTAATTGTGGTCCTGCCATGAGTTCCTGTACAAGCTAGTATGCTTCAAATTAATTGTCTCTGAATTAAAGTTGAGCAGTTGTTTTGTAGTGAGCCTATTTGACATAAGAACAAACAGCTACTTGTCATGGAGATGTGTTTACATTATGTGGTTAAAACGTTTAATACCGACTGTCATATTTGTTCCTAGTTTAGCTCACCTCTAAACTAGGAACAAATCTGAGTGACATGCCAGTCTCAAACTTGAGTGCACACATCAGTCACGCCATACAGTGGGTTGTAATTTCAATATGCCAATCAAGAAAATTGCACTCTGGCTTTATTTTCCCATTTACTCCTATTGACATGTAATTCATACTGAAAAGCTGCACACTTGCTGCGCACAGTGTGACACTTCACTCTGTTGAAGAAAGTTAGTAATTACAGTTCTTGCTACTAATTCTGCAACATACAGAACTAGATTTACAGGGAACCTTTGCATGATGCCACAATTGTAAGAAATGTCCAGATGAGAAAGTTATGCAGGCGAGCTTCTAACAATGTGCATGTGAACAGAAACAGAACCTATTCATTTCAGTAGCGACCAGCAAGAGCTACCAAAAGTATGGTAAATTATCAATCTATTAAACAGAATGATCCAATGTAAGTGCATGTTAAAGCGTGCATTTCACTCCAAAAACTGCATTGGCAGCTCTGATCAATAAGATGCAGCTAAAGGAGAATCAATATCCTTTTGAAAGAAGCAAAAACTGTTATAAATTGCTAGGTATTGTGTCGGGTCTTGTGGGCTGAGACACCCATTTTCTGGATAAATCTGACATCTTAGGAGGAGCGCAGGATTTACCCAGAGGTCACTGTTATTATAAACAGAATCCTACTTAGTTTAGTTATTTGATTGTCACTGATGATTCAAGACAGATATTTCCATTGTGGAACCTGAAGCACTGCAAACCCATCAGCTTACTGTAAAATGTAACTTGGCTGCCTGTAATATGAGACACATCCTTGCATTGCATTTCTCTTGCAGTGGGATTTCCTCCATTGCTCTGTGTTCATTTTCATCAGCATCAGTTTTACTGAGGACCAGAAATATGTCATCTCAACTATCACAGTCTCATTAGGTGCATATGATACTGCATTTCTTTATTAGATCCCAACAGTAGCTTTTTAGCACCAAAAGAGGGTTTTATACTGGCTGCACACCATTAGCAAACCTGACGCATAGAGCCTCAGCAGTGGCCCATGTCCAGTTTACTCTCTGTTCAAAAAGTGACATCAGTTTTATGAGAATAAAGAATAAAGAATCAGCAGCCCTGGTTTGTGCAGTAACTTTATGACTGACACACACACACACGCACACAGACACACACACACACACACAATTTCAAAGCTATAATTAGGCACTGAAGTAGACACTCATAATACAAACATAAGCTACACCCAGTCTGTCATTTGAGCAACAAAGACATTCTGCATGAGCACAAAGAGTGTCCTCCACTGCTGTCCTCTATTTTATTTACAAGGATGACAAGATTAATAATCAGTGGAGTGGTCGTGGAAATTTTCAGATTGTCCAGCTTGGCTTCCAACACTCACAGAATAGAAGACCATTTTTAGAGCTGATATATATATATATATATATATATATATATATATATATTTTTTTTTTCTTTCTTTTTTTTTTTTTCTGGGGTCTGAGGGGAAAGGGAAGTTAGAGATTGGCAGACATGAGGAAGATTCTACTGGGGCACTGGCGCAGTGGGTAGGCATTCACCTTGCAGCCAGAGGGTTGCCGGTTCGAGTCCCTGTCTCTGCGCTGTGTTGGGCAAGACACTTAAACCACATTGCCTCACAGCAGCGCCAGTCTCTGGCTGCATGACCACAGATGCTCGTCTCTGGATGAGTGATCTGGAACCATCATTTTGTTTTGTGCACAATGACAATGAGTTGAATCTAACATCTAACTGGCAGGAGGGCCTGGAGCACACTAGAGAGATTCCATCTCTGGAGCTGCTGGTTGTATATTTATTTCTATTTTTTTTTCAAACTAAAGCTGTTAACCTACAAGTTGTGGAAGTTGAAAAGTATGCCTTGTTTCGTAAAATATGCACATAAATAGTAACTTTGCAAAAATAATAATGATTACCAATCTTTTGTTTAGATCCCATTAATAATATATTAATAACATAACATAACAAATTATTATTATTATTATTATTGCTTCTTACAGTAATTTATTCTTGGGATCCCCCTGTTTGGCAATTCATGTATGCTAAATATGTTGGTAGGATGGGGGTTAAAAAGAGTGTGGCTTACCTTAAAGAAATGTATTATGAGAAAGTTTTCCAGCATTGTCTCCTTTTTAAGTTAGCCCACAGCATATTACAGTCTAAATGCCTGATGCATATATTGCATTCTCCAAGTACTACTACTGTTACCACTACTAGTTTTTCTCATCACTCTTGACAGTAAATAGGTACTTTTTCTCTGTCTATTTCTGTTCTACAAACTAAAGTAATGACCTCTCTAGTGAGCATCTTTCTACAGCTCTGTAAAGATTTCATCATGGTTAAGGGACACTTCCCTCCAGAAAAACACTTGACATTATTATAAACTTCTAGTAAAGGTATGACAATTTAAACAGTGCCATAGGAATCTCCAGACTGTTGCAGACATGTCTAGTATGGTTTAAAGTTATTTACTAAGGTAAAAGCTGTGTGACAGTTAGTTTAATCGCCCTGTACCTTTTGGCAGCACTGACAGGAAATGAATGGAAGTGCTTGTGTAACTTGGACGTTCACCTCTTTGTGACTTTGTAGTGCATTTAGGTGCAAAATCTACTTTTTTTTTTCATGTACAAGCCTGTGAGATGTCATGGTACATTTATGTAAGCCAACAAGGATAGGCAATATAGACAGTAAAAACTGAACCATATATGGTGTACAGAAGTAGAGTAGCAGAAATAATTTATATGTGTAGGAGAACTCTAAAAACTGAACTCTTAAAGAAACATAATTGCTTTTTTGCAGCCTCTTATTGTCAGACTCTTTTGTTGGACACCAGCAGATTAAAGTCATCTGTGCAAAAGGAAGGAAAATGTAAAAAAATTAGGGAGAGGGGAAACATGAGAATGGTGTCTGTGAGAAATTTGGTAAAAAAAAATTATTGAAGAATTATTATTTGCCCCAACACTGTAATTTCATGATGTTTTTTTTTAAATGTTACTCAAAACTTTTTGTATTGTTGCTGTGCATGAACTCTTGGTGTCCACCATGTATCTTTCTCTCTTCTCCTATCTGGCTCTCTTGCACAATCGCTACCTGGTCGTATTGTTTGTGTTGATCAGTGTATTACAGTGATGGGCAAATAAGCAAATAGGTACTCTCTTGTATTTGTTCAATTTTTTGCCAAGGATCTCTGAGCCACAGCCAAAGGTAGATATTTACACAACTGCCAGACACACACACACACACACACACACACACACACACAATGCACAAAAGCCTCCATATTGCAAGAGGTTACTCATAAGAACTCCACTGAGTTTAGTGACTGCCATTAGCACTCATGCCATGACCAAGCATGAGGGGCAGCTTGTACCCTGAATGGAAGCAGTTGGGCAATAGCAGTCCTAATCTGTCCAAAGGACAATGTGTGAGACTTGCTAAGAAAATAAGGACACTGTGGATCTGACTCAGTCCCAGACATGATTCAGAGAAAACAAGAGAGTTCTTAGCTAGATTTGCATGTTATGTAATTTGCAGGAATCTGATTTGTGATCATTAGCATTAATCTTGAAAAATATCTCTCTAGTATCCCTCTCTTTGATAAATGATTGAATATTTTTTTCATGCAAAGATTGTCAGCTCCAGTGGACTCATTTATTAAATTATATTTAAAAATAAAATACTTATTTTTCTCCAGTTTGGAACACAAGACACCTTCACAACACAGAAAAACAAGTAAAGGGCACCAAATGTATGTATCCTGTTCAGAAAAGATAAATGTAGCCACCATGATGCAACTCGCTGGTTCCCGTTCTGAAGTCAGATGTTGTTTTTTTGGGGGGGGTTTTTTGGAAACAGAAGCGATTATATTCCAACCAGATGATGGTGTGCTTAGATAATGCTAGCATGCTTGGTTAGCACAGTAGCTACAGATGTCGCCACACGTTGTGGCAGTGACACCACAGCCAGAACAAAATTTGGATTTATTTGAAAATAAAGCTCTTGAAACTTGATGATTGTTTTTTTTTCTCTATATCATAAAAACTTTACAAAAAATAATCAAATAAAAAAATGAAGTGGCACAGAGCATGAAGAGTAAATTTTGTGCCACTGCCAACAGATGAAACTCCAATCCAGTGATTCAGATCAGGTGGTAGTTATTAGACCTGTACTGATTTCAGCACCCTACTGTGATTGATTTATTTATTTAACAGACTCGTAGTCCACACACACATAAAAGAAAACATACATCACAACAACAACTTATAAAAGACTTGCATACCAGTGTTTCCACAAAGATGACTGGTAGCGTAATGCATTAGCAGAAGAGTGTGACAACATGACAATAAGACTATTCTGGGAGCTGCACAAACGACACATAAACTTATATATCAAATTTCTCATAAGTGCCTGAAATGTCCTGACATGCGCATTACAAAACATTTCACTTGCACTACCGGACCTGGGCTTTTAAAGCAGAATTCTCAAAGAGTCATTATAAGCAACCCTAAGCTTCTGCATGCTAGCTTTTTTGAATTTACACCACAAAGGGGCCATGTACAGAGCTGTACAGTAGGTTTTGAATAAACTTATCTTTACCTCATCTGAACACATAAGAAATTTCCACACCAGAATGTTTGCCTGAGCATACAATAGGTGACACTGCCGATATATGTCATCATCATCACAGAGCTGATCTGTGATGTAGTGACCCAGATATTTAGTTTTTGAGCAGATATTTAACTTCTGCCCTGACAGCCAGAAATCTGGAGAACAAAGGTCTTTGTCTGCTTTAGTCCTGCATATTAGCACAACAGTTTTCCTAGCATTGTATTGCACATCATATCTCAATCCATAATCAGAGCGGACTTTCAGTAACTGCTGAAAGCCGGCACTGCTAGGTGAGAGAACAGCCAGATCATCGGCATACATAAAGTGATTAATCAGAGTATCACCGATCATGCACCCAGTTTTACAGAGATTTAATTGCTTTGACAAATCATCTATATACAAATTAAACAGGACTGGTGAAAAAAGGCCACCCTGCCGCACACCATTACTCACACAAAAGGAGGCAGAGATGGTATTGCCCCATTCTGGTTAGAATACCAGTAAACTAAAATTCTTATTATACTGTCTGGAACACCTCTCTGTTTTAATTTATTAAACAATTTGAAGTGACTGACCCGATCAAATGCCTTAGAGGCATCAATAAACCCAACTAACACAGATGAGTTTTGCCTTATATATGCTTTTACTGTCTCCTTCAGGCCAAAAATACAAAAATCAGTCCCCAACTTGGCTTTAAAACCAAATTGATTATCTGTTGTACAAATAAACTGATTGAGATGATCACGCAAATTTTTTTCAAGGACTTTAGATATCACACTAGCTAAAGCTATCGGTCTGTAATTATTAAGGCTTCCAGCCTTGCCAGTTTTGTCCTTAATTACAGGCACCAGAGTAACAGACA
>JAMQGT020011916.1:0-213200 GCA_024447675.2 Pterophyllum scalare | reverse complement strand
AATTTACGACAAAAGAGTAAAATATTACTGAGGAAATGTCAGACAGTTACAGATAGTTATTTATACTCTTATAATACATCATACAGACAGAGGTAGGAAGGCCCTCGATCAAATAATAGGCATGATCAGACTAACCTTCAAAAAAATAAATATACTTTAATTTGTTTTAAATCACTTTGTGAAAATGCAACATAAGCCATAAGGACAAAATAGAGGGTGGCCAAATAAATGAACCCTCTCCCTTCTTTAAAACGGGGCCTCTGTAGGCCTACATTAAATCAGTACCCATTTAAGGCCCTCATCATTTCAGGTTAGTTTAAAAGTTCACACACACGCAAAAATCTCTGTTACATCAGCGCATGCATCTGAAACAAAGCAAGAAGCTTTTGGTAAGGCCCTTGAGGACCCCTTCCTCACTTGTTTAATACAGCCTTGAGCGTACACTGTCAGTCCGCATAACCAGCCTACTTTATTTAATCACATGAACCGGTGGATTTGGAATATCTCAGCGGTTACGAAAGAATTTCACTTGGATCCAGGACAAATAAGAATATCAACAGCGATGCTTTGGGGCGCGACACGGCGCTGCGTGCCACGGGCTGATGTTCTGGCTGGCATGCTGAGTGACAGCTGGAGGTGAGAGAAGAAGATCCAGAATAATCTCACTGTCAATAAAAAAAGACTAAGAGCCGAGGAATGGAGGGAGAAGAAAAGAAGCGCAGTGCAAGCAAGCAAACACTTGCCTTCATCCTCCCACAAAGAAACAGAAAGAAAAACAGGCGCAATATTCTCTTATTGGGACGCAAATTATTTCCTATAATATTTTCGTCCCAAGCGAGTCTTATTTTGTAGGCAACTCAATTAAATCCAGCTTCGAATTTTGTCATATTATTATGAGATTGATGCGCAATATTTTTAGGCCCATTTTTAATAGTTTTAACGCATACGTTTACATGTTTTAAATTAATTTAGGTCTGCGTAAAGAAGACAAGGGATAAAAAAAATCACTCCCGTTTGTTCATTTTATTTTTACTCTAAACTACACGTGATAGCGTAAATGCACAGCATAAATGTAAAATAATAATAATTCAAATAAAATACAGGAAGTTAGAGGGGAAAAAGAGAAGGAGAGCATGTAATTTATTCCGTGTTTCCTGGACGATTTGAAGGTCACGCTGGCCTCCGATGAACGGATCAAATCGGACTAGCACCTTATTAAAGGGAAGCAGATTTAAGATCAAACGGCGGCGCTCACATCGGGTTCACGGGGATGACGAGAGGAGAGAGAGGAAGAAATGAGTTGTGACAAGTCCCGTGGTTCAGCGGCTCTGTCAAGTTGAGCCGTGATGCGTCAACCCGGTGAATCACCACCATTACTGAAGAGGAGGAGGAGGTGGAGGACAACGAAAGAAGAAGAAGACGAAGAGACAGGGATGGGAAGGAGGGGAGGAAAGAAGGGGAAAGGGCAGAAAAAGAGGAGGAGGAGGAGGTACATAAAGGCTCCACCGTCGTTCAGTCTGTCACAGACCACACGCACCAAGTCAGCGGATCGTCAATTTCAACTCCATCCTAAGACGCAAATGCAAGACCCTGAATATAAAAAAATAACTCCTTTCAAATGAATGGATTGGCATCACCTGTGTTTCACTTTAACGTCTTCTGAGCAGATCTAATTGAGCAGATTTTTTTCTTTCAAAGTTTGCGTCTTTTTTTCTTTTTTCTTTTTTAAATCTCCAAGAGGAGAGCGGAGATCATTATCGGGTTATTTCTGCGCTTAGTGGATGAACTTCTGAGAGTGCACCGACGTGGATAAAAGGATTTGAGGAAAATGAGGAGGTTCTGCGGAGGTAAGACCATGGATTTAAAACCTTTTATGGAGGCATGAGGGGAAAAAACAAACCCAAAAACAAACTGAGTAAAATTATTTAGCAGGAATTTTTCCTTTTTTTTTAACTGAGCTTTTTATTTATTTATTTAGCCTCGCATCTTTAATGATTATTAAAAATTGTGAATATTTTAGTCCGTAATTTCTGCAAATATTTTCCCATCCTGCGCGGCTGTAAGGTTTAATTGCGCACGTTTCTTGCACTTAAAAGCAAACATCAAATTATCCCAACCACTCAGTCAAAACAGTTTTTGTAAACCTGGAATAAAATCACTTCATTTCTTTAAAAAGTTTTTTTTTTCTATTTAATTTTATTGTTGTTATTTTAAACATTTGTAATGAGTTTAAAAGTGGCTGTGAATCATCTCTTTACATTTGGAAATTAATGATGAAGAGGCACACTTGGGTTTAGTGGCACATCATCAAACTGCCAAGGATTATCAGGAAAAAAAGAAAGAAAAAACAGAGTAAAAAAAAAAACTAGAATGAAAATGTGAATGGAACAAAAAAAAATTGAAGAAAATGTAATTTTAGGGTAATTTTGTGTTAAATATAAATGTGAGAGGGATGAGAGGAACAGAGTGTGAAGAAAAGATTGGGAGAAAGGCTGCGAAGTGTCTGTGAGAGAGAAAGATGGATGGGGAGGGGGTCTTATTCCCAGTAAGGGAAAAAGAATGACAGGGGTTGAGGGGGTCAGAGGCAGCTAAAGCCCCTGTCTAGTTAGCTGTCACTGATATGAGAAAGTACATGATTCACGTTAGTCACACACACTTTCCTCCCCCTGGGACAACTGGTGCGGCTGCTGCTCCGTGTCTACGAAATGAAGGGAAAAGGAGGTGAAAGAAGAAGGAAAGATAAGCGGCTACTGAAGGATGGCCCTGTAATGAAATGATGCTCTGAACAAAAGATCAACAGCTCTACCGCTTTCTTCCTCCTCTTCCTCTGTCATCCTCCCCTCTTACTCTCTGTCACATCTCGAGTCTCACATCATGTAGTGTAACTTTAGAAGGACAATAAATAGAAAGCTGAGTACAGAACAAACTGATACTCAGAGTAAACAAATGCAGCAAAGGCTCAGCTGTTAAAGGACATGCTGTCTTTGTCTCGTGCACATTTTAGCCTTTTCTCTCCAGGTTGACATAGATGCACAGATAGATTTATTTTTCTTTGTCATTATATGACTTTAAATGCACCCAACCTCTGTGTACACACACACACATACACACACACACACACACACAGAGACAAAAACAGACAAAGCCTGTTATTGCCCAGAGGCTTGAATTAGTGTCAGTGTTTCAGATAAAAGCTTTAGTGTGTGCTGGGCCAGTTAGTTCCAACACACTGGCTAAAACAGAGGAAACAAAGACAGAGTGAAAAGACAGAGAGGTAGGGATAGAGAGGGAGCGAGCAGAAGAGGTGGAAACGAGGCTAAAGTGAACCTTTCACATCTTTTGATTCGCTGCAGCGCCATCCCCAATTCTTCATGGTATATATGAATGTCAAGAGGATGTGTGGAGGGGAGAGGTTGTGTGTGTGTGTGTGTATGTGTGTGTAAAGAGAGAGGGGGAGAGAGACAGATAAAAGTAAATAGAGAAGGAGAGAGGGAGAGAGAAGACTGGCGGTAGAGGGGTTAATGCAGTGCAGATTGACAGAAGTTAGCAGCACCCAGAGGGAAAGAGAGAGGAGAGAGAAGGGGGGGGACTGATATAAAATGAGTCGGTCACGCTTTGAACAGTTACACATGCTGTTTACATTTTTCCCAAATTAACATGGCCCCTCGCTTCACAAAACTCTCCCTCACCGGCTCCCTCGCGCTCCCCTCCACCGACCCCTTTTCCTCTTCCTCCTCTTCCTCCTCTCTTTCCCTCCCTCTATCCTTCAAGACTCCAAAATATCTTCCTCACTTCCAGATCAAGATTTCTTTTTATTTGCAGTAAAAAAAAAAAAATGGCTTTAAGATGCCATTAAAGTAACAGAACAGCAAGTTTTTAGTGTATGTGTAGCCAGTATTTTAATGTTGCTGTGGTTCTTTTAGGTTTTTATATACCGTGTGTTACTTTAAGTGACTATTTAACAATGCATCGTATTTGAGAAACACATAAACACTTCAGCTGGAGTGACGTGCAAGGGAAGCTGTAGAATAAATATAGTAGAGTAAATAATGTCTCTATAAAGTGGTGCAAACTGGTGAATTTACACTGGGTCCCCACGCACAGAGACACCCCCTCCCCGGCAAAAAATAAAAATAAAAGACACACAAGAGAACATATAAAGACAGCTGTCCAATGCCTGAATAAAATGCTGGCCCATAAGTGATGCAACTTAAACTGAAACAGAAAGTGTATAGTAAACATATAAAATGAGCCCTTTCTGGAGGTCTCCAGCTAACACATATTCACATTATTGGCAGCTGTGCCTTTTACTCAGTTATTTTCCTGAAAACAAAGGTAAGGACTTTAAATCCCTTGTTTTTGCAGCTATTATTTTTACTCTCATATAAGACAATAAAAAGCAATGAATCAGAAGAATTTAAGAAGCTGGAAGTACAGAATATTTAGCATTTTTCCTTGTTATTCTGAATACTTTTATACTCTTCCAGTATTTCGATAAACTGCTCCGTACTTTCCGCCTCCGCTCTTCGGCTTTCCGTCAAGGCCATAACAGAGCACGGAGTCACAGTTCAACAGCGGATTTTTCTCTGATTCTGTTTACAGGGTGTTTTTCTAAGCGAAATCTGTGAGTTTGGGATGGCAAGTGGTGGGGGTTTGTGGTAAATTAAAAACTGAAGGTCTGACAAAAAGGGGAAGAAGGGAATAAAAGATGTTGTTGGAGGAAACGAGTGGAGCCAATTAGTGAAAGGAAGAGAAGGGAAAGGTAATTAGGGATAGAAAGGAAGTAGACTTTAAAATGGAAGTTTGATGTTTCAGGGAGATTTAAGGAGAGAGTGGTAGAGATGAAGCGACAAAGAAATTGAAACCAAACATGGTGATAAAGCATGGAGCCACTGGAATCCAGTGATTTAAAAAAAAAAGGTGAGGAGGGGGGGCAAGGATAGATTGCCTGTAAGGGGAAGAGGGAGACAGACAATGAGGCGAGAAGGGCAAACGAGCAGAGGATGTTGAGTTTACGACTTGCGAGAAATGGTTGCAAAGAGAGATTCTGGGCATAAACATGATTTTTATTGGATTTTCTTTTAAATGTGTGCTTTCTTTTGCCTTTGTTTTGGGGGTCATTGGTGTTTGGCAACCCCAGAGTGCATCCAGTGCCAAGAGGATTAATTTGAAATTCACCATGAACACACTCCAGAGGAAGGACTCTCATGAGGGAAGGGATGGGAAAAGTTTGCACATGTGTATGTGTGTGTTTGAGGTTTGTTTTTATGTATTTGCTCGGTATAATGCCTGTGCATACATGGATCTACACTCCAGTGTGCACTCTTGATACATATGTGTGCTTGTGCGTGTGTGTGTTGCGTTAGTGAAGGAATGCACATTTGATTGAGTGCAGACTGCACATAAATCTGGCCTTTAACTGTACACAGTTACACAAAATTGACCCAGACCCCAGAATGTCAACCTTCTGTCCACTTGGCCCGTGCTCCCGTGTCCTTTACTTCAGTATGCCAATGTGTGTCTTCATCCCTGGCGTCCACTGGTGTGTTTATGTTTTTGGTATATGTTATGACAGAATACAAAATTGCCACCAGGTATAGTGTAGCCAAATAGTTTAAAAAAAACTACAGCTCCTCTGAGTTTTGGCTCGGATGCTTCGTTTGTGTCATCAGAGCCACACTGAGGCTCCACCTCTGCCTCTGCCACGTTAGCTGGAAGACAACAAACATACAAGACAATGCAGAGGATCCGTTTTTCATTTAGTGGCTGCAATATGTGGATTTTAGCAAAAATATTGATAATTTCTGAACTCGCTGATGTTGGCAGTGACACCCACACTCACGGTGTCTGATAAGGGCTATAACACTGAACTGGAGCTTGAATTTGTTCTGCATTCGTATAATGTCGGCAGACTGGGATAGACAGGAAGCGCTGGGGGCGGCTGCGGCTCAGGAGGTAGAGCGTGTCGTCCTAATCAGAGGGGAAGCGTCCTTGGAAAAGACACCCATCCCCAAACCGATGCATCCATCAGTGCGTGAGCTTGATAAAGTGCTTAAAGTTAATAGAATAAAGTGTGTGAATAGGTGACTGTGGCTCTTATCATAAACGCACATAGAGGGGTCGGTAAGGCTAGAACAGCGCTACACAAACACCGGCCCTTTTACTATTTGTTCCATTTTGTGGTGTTATTTTATTGTTTTTGTAGTGTTATTATTTGTAGAGCTGTCTTAACAAATTGAAAGAGTACGTCTTTTGTTTACGTTTGCTTAATTAATTCTATTAATGTTCATATTAAAATTGATTTAGAAGTCCCTGCCAATGAAAGAATTACATGTAGGCAATTGCTCCCAGATGTTAGCTGAGAATGTTGTTGTTGGTTTTGTTTTTTGTTTTGTTTTTTTGAGCTGTCAAAAGTTTCTGATATCTCTGACTCAGAATTGCAATCATAGTTTTTGCAGAGTTTGCTGCCCAGTGTGATCATTTATGTGAGTCTGGTAATTTTAGCAAATATTGACAGATTATATCAAGATTTTTTTGTTCAAGTCTGGAAAGACTAAAGCACATTAATAATCAGAACTGACATATAACTTCAATATTCCAATCAGGAATTGCAGCAAAATGGAAAATGTCTGGAAATATCAGTCATTTGTGTCCCCTATGTTGCTTGATATTGTCCTCTGTCAGAGTGTAGTAATTCTGCAGTGACTAGATACAACTGATGTGTGATGAGTGAGAGAATGGGCAAAATTCCTAGATTTTGGTTCTGGAAAACATGGCTTGGGCCAAATGTATGTATGCATGTATATGACAACATCCAACCCAATCAGTGTTATGCAGGAAATGATAAACATCACGACTCTAAACCTGATTTACAAAATCTTCTACGTACTTAGGTTTCATCTCCTGTTTAAAACCTCTTTCAAGTGGTTAGAGCGATGGAGGGCAACCTTTTTTGGCACCGGAGTGAGTTTTTCCTGGATCAGACCGGAGAGATTTACTTGCACATGGTTTTCCCACAATACCAAATTCTGTTTAAGTGCTTGTTTAAAACCTCAAATGGTGGTGCATGTTGGGAAAGATGAAATACTAGTCCTCTCGAATGGAAGCAGCACAGCACCCACAAACACTGGGTCACTGGTTCACCAAAACACTGTCTGGAGGGGAAAATGTCAAATGTTTTTGTTTTTTTTTTACCCGTGGACACATTCTTGCGCACCAACATTCAACTCTGAACTTTGACCCCGTGTTGGTAGTTAATTCTGAACTATTTGGAGCGCAGAAGCTCTGCTGCTAGAACCTCACGTTCAGCTCTGCTCTGCAGATGGCAGCCAGACTGCAGAGTGCCAGATCTGACTTTACACCAGCGCACAAACTGAAGATAAAAATATGATCTGTTGCAAGTAAAGGAGCCCCCTCCTCCCCCTTCTGTGTGCATATGTATAACTCTAATAGGTACATGTGTGTAGACTCACACACACAAGTGCACAGAGGCAGGTCACGGTCGGCCGTTGTAGGGAACTCCTGTGTTGCTGTAATGCAATCCTCCCATGGAGAATGTTCTGGTTTCAACCCTGCCCTGCGGAGTGTGCTTCCATTGCCAGGTACACAGACACAGCCCCAAGCCTACAGGGCTCGCCTTGAAGTCAAGCTATATGCCGACTATACTGTAGTTACTCAATCTAATATAGAACAACAACATGTCTTTCGGTTTGAGTTATCTGAGTTTACTTGTATAAAAGAGCGGTTGTTTTTAGCCGCAGCAGAGGCTGCTTCAAGACATGTCAGTGCTCAATCAAAACAACAAGAGCCTTTCATGTCTGGCAATCATCTCCAAGCATGTGGCTGCAGACAAAAGGAAACGGTTTGGAACAGTTTGGGTTGATTTTTGCCAAGAAGATTTTTCCTTCTTCATCCCAGGATTCTTTTTTTGCTACCTGTTTATTCCCTTTGAAAGTGACCCTCTCTGCACACTGTGAGTCCTTTTCCTTCAGGGTTGTTTACTCTGAGAGTCAGCAATGTCATGTTGGTTTCAGGGTGTTTTGATGCTAATGGAGGATGCTCAGTGGGAGGAGCCAGCTGCTTGATGAACTCCAAATGTACAGCCATCACTGAAAGATGCTTAAGGCTTCTGACAGGTGATGAGGAGCACAGAGGAGGCTGACAGGCTGACATGGGTTTCCCTGGATGACTAACTTCAAGGTGTGTGTGTGTGTGTGTGTGTGAGAGAGAGAGAGTGAGTGTGTGAGAGAAAGTTGCCATGGGCGCAACAACAGTGATTTAGAAAATAGTCTGGGAAAATGCCTTAATTTAGTCAGCAACTTGGGGTCAGTGAGTAGTGGAGGAGTCACCTGCTGTGAAAGCAGTTAGGGAGTTGTTTGTACAGATTTTGTCCTGTCACTCAAAGCATGACACACATTTTTAATCCTATTTTAATTTGAAACTGTCTGTCATCTGTCATCAACTGAGGCTTTAATACTAACTGTTACCATGTCACCATTGCGATGTTTAACATAATGAAATGGGGTAAGCAAATTAAACAGTGTATTCTGATGATTTACTTTAGTTACTGGTGTTTGGGTGAGTCATATCTAATCACTTACTTATATAAAGAGAAAATTCTCTCTACCTCAGTGCACTTATGTCTGGGACATTTTTGCATATCACTCAGTTTCAACCCAACCCTGTTTGGGAGTGCATACTGATATGGCAAGTATAAGTGACTTAGTCAGAGAGAGAGAGAGAAAAAAAGTGTTGACTATTTTAAGTTGAAACTATTTTATTATTATTATTATTTTAATCATGCCCAAGTGTGAGCTGAGGGTAAATGTTCTGCAGGGTGTTGAAATAATTCGCTTAAATTCTCATATTTGTCCTGTGGGGCCCTGTAGTGAAAGATCAAAGGGAGAGAGAAAAGGGAAATTGAGGAGCAGTCGAGCTAATCAGGGTTAATTGTCTGCTGTTATTTCGACCTAAGGCACGCAAGAGATAAGATCGCTGAGAGGAGAAAATGAGGATAAAGGTACGGCAAGGAAGAAAGGAACGTTTGAGTAGAGTGTGACTAACCTGGAAGGAGAAAGGGATTGCACTGGTGAAACAACAGGACGCCTGAGGTGTGTCTAAGTCAGAGAAAGACAGAGTGAGTGAAAGCGAGAAAGCCAGCACACACCAACACACACACACGTACACACACATTGTGCAATGCATATTTCACACCTGTTGAGCAGCAGCACGGTTTGCCCATAATTACGAGCATGAATCACAGCCGGTGTCAGGAGGATGAGAGTGGGGGGGGGGGCACGGAGAGGATGATGGAGAGCAGAAATGAAAAAAGGAAATGTTTGCTGGGCTCCATTGAGAGGCTGAAGGAGTGCTGAGAGAGAGAGTTAGTGAGCGAAGAGAGAAAGTGTGAAAGTGTCCAGAGAGAGCGACCATGGCACGAAGAGAAGTGGACGTACATGAAGTTTCTTAATGTTGAAAATCACCTTTCAGCTCCAATTTTCCAATTTTCTCAGTTTGAAACCAGAGACAGGGGCACTGAAAGGTTTCCATTTTTACAACCACACTGCCCCCCCCCCAGACACACACACACAATCATTGTATACACTCTCAGCAATGCGAATTTAATCCACATATATAATTACGGCTACAAACATTCTCACAAACACTCACACAGTAACATGAAACACCTACACAAACACTCTGAAACCTAAACAAGAAGTCCACAGCAAACATACAACCCATACAAACACATTAATGTTTGTGATTGTAAAGAAAGCCACATGTCTTTGTTTTCGGGTTATCGGTCAGGAATGAACGCGTGTGTGTGAGAGTGTGTGCACGTTCAAGCGGCTGTTTTCCTGACAGACTGGTGCATTGAACATAGGAGCCATTTGTCTGACTGTCTGAAGCTATTAAGCCAGATTTTATTTGAAGCCAGAGTAAACCTTCGACAGCCAGAAACCTCTAAAATTAGATTGGAAACGGAAAAAGCTTTATTGGCAGTGTCAGATGACTCTGACCTGGCAATATGTAAACAGACAAGGCCATCGTCATAGAGACAAAGAAATAAACTGGAATATTGTAAAAAATTCCTATAAACAGTGTGATGTGACTGAAGCAAAGCTTGGAAACTGTTGCTGGAGGTGATTTTTTTTTTTTTTTGCCTGTTGAGCTTTCAATCATCAAATTCATGAAAAAAGTCCAAGTTAAATAATGACAACATGTCTGAGAAAATAAATAGCTGAAATAAATTTCACCTCTTTGTTTTCATTACAAATACCTCCACAAGTGTGCGCTAATTAACACTTGGACACCCAAGACGTGAATGTCATTAAAGACACATCTCACAGTGTTGTTTTTTTATTTCTCCACAGTCGATCAGCACCAGCTCGTCTTGCTATTGGCCGCTGCCATGGCCACCGCTGTGGATGCTCTCCACAACCTGGCCAGTGAGAGGAGTTCGATACAGAGCACCTACGAGCTCACTAAGTACCTGGAGTATCAGCTGAAAGAGATCAAAGATGTATATGTGAGTAGTTTTGTGTGTAGTACTGGTCAGTCATTTATCGAAATCTCGTCATCAGAGAAACAAAAACAAACAAACAAAAAAAAACTCCCATGATTTTGTGGAAATATCAAGTACACAAGAATAAACATGCATACTTTTAAAGCAAAAAATAGCTTAAAACCACAAAAGTACACAATAAAGTGGCCAATCCATGCCTTTATTATAAGAATGTGTTAAATGATGATGACGATGATAAAAATAACCCCTCACAACAATGAAAACAATAGACAGTGAACATTTAGCAGATTAAAAAAATAGGTACCTTCTTCAGGAGTTGGTTCCTTAGGAGACCAGGCAGAGCTAAAAGAAGAATGAATATTGATTTTATACTTGATGGGTGATGTGAAAGTTTTAGCAGTGAAATTACATGCCACCAAACAAGTACTTTAATATTTTGCAGTTATTTGCTGGTAGTTAAACATTCATATTTGCACTGTGCACATTTGGGTAATCAACAACTAAAACTACAAACAATTTTGGGACATTAAAGGAAAAGAAAGATTTCAGATTTTTAGTTGCCTTCTGTGTTGACTTCACCTTTATTGTACTTGAACCCACTTTGAACACCACCATCTATTTTTCTGTTTCATACTGGCTGCTCTGAACCTACAGGAAATGCACCCATTGAGCAGCTACCACCAAACATTTGACTTTTATCAAGCTTAGCATGAGGAGGAATCAGTGTGACCATTTAAGAAAATACACTATATGCACAAAAGTACATGCCCACATACACATTACACCTGTAGGATCTGCTCGGCCATGGAAACCTATGCCACGAAGCTCTTGGTGCACAGTTTTTGTACTGATGTTAATGCCAGAGGTGGTTCGGAGCACCGCGGTTGAGTCAGCAGAGCAGAGCATTGGTGACTTTTGCATGCTGTGCACCTCAGCACTTGGTGACCCTGCTCTGTAACTTTACATGGCTGAGTTGCTGTGGTTCCTGAACACTTCCACTTTGCAATAATACCACTTACAATTGATCATGGAATACCTAGGAAAAAAGAAATTTCGTGAGCTTACTTGTTGCAGTGGTGGC
This sequence comes from Pterophyllum scalare, assembly GCA_024447675.2. NCBI lineage: Eukaryota > Metazoa > Chordata > Actinopteri > Cichliformes > Cichlidae > Pterophyllum > Pterophyllum scalare. Next base: position 201,594 of record JAMQGT020011916.1, on the reverse strand, counting down.
ACACCAGTTCAGCGTACAACTCAGTCCTTCATAAATGTTTTTAAAGGCTCGCTGATTGATTTATACACCTGTGGCAATGGGACTAAAAACAGCTTAATTCAAAGATTAAGAGGTTTGACCCAATACTTTTGTCCACAGAGTGTATATGACAACAAAACATCAGGGAAGTCTGATACACGTTGTATGGATAGCCAACGATAACATTTCTCCACTTTCCCATGAATAAAGGGGAATTTCTTTTATTAATATTTTTTTTCTTTCATGGACCATGGACCTGTAAACAAGTAGGGCTGTGCAATAAATTTAACTGACTGCCATTTAGCTGATGTGACTTTTTGTAATATATTGTATTACATTGTCAGGTTTTTTTTCTCAGTAATTCTAACTACTTTTTCTGAAGTAGATTATTTTATCAGTTTCTCCTGTGGGCAATTTTGCTGTAGTTGAACTGCTCCCAGTGTGAATTCAATTTTTTTGTTTGAAACCACTTTAAAGTAGCTTTCCCAACACTGCCAGGCCAAAGATAAAAAAGAAAAAAATAACTGTAAAATTTAATGACAACTGGGAACAGGTTTTTTTTTTTTGAGTATTTACTTTTAAAATGGCTAGAGTTGGGGTGTATCTAGGCTCCATGGGGAACTGATTCCAACAGAGGGAGGCAGGATGGCTAAAAGCCATTTCACCATGTTTGGTTTGAGCTCTGGTCACCACCAGCTGATCGGTCCCTGCAGACCTGAGAGACTGCAGGCTTGTGCTCAGTCAACATATTTGTGATATTTTTTTGGGCCAAGGTTTATGGACAACAAGCTGAGACTTGAATTCTATATTTAACTGAGAGACAGTGTAAGGATGCAAGATATTGGAGTAATGTGTTAACCTGTTGGTGAATCTCAGTAATGTTTTGAAGAAGTTGCACTGTCCAAAATTATTGTGGAAGCCAGCAATGCAGCGGTCCATCCTACAAGAAATCCAAGCACAAATGAGTTTTAATACATCTCGCTAGGAAAATAAGTTTCTCATATTAGCTTTTAATGCCAGATTGCTACAGGTTTGATGAGGCCTCTAAAATTTAGATCCTTATCAGTTATTACACCAACGCTTTTGTGGTTTTCACTGCCCCAAGGTAAGCACTGAGCGCCACCCTTTTCTTTTTATTGCCAAAAAGAATTAGTTCAGTCTTTATGTTGTTGAAGGATGTTTTATTGCATCTAGTTGTTTACCTTCTCATGGCACAGACATAGCAAGTTTGCAGTCATATGAGAGAGATGCATAGATCTGGCTGTCTCTGCATAGCTAGTCTGGGATGTTCAAGCAAAGGAGAAAAATTTTAGCCTACATGTTGAATCTGAGGGGCCCAAACACCACTCCTTGGGGGACTCTGTACATCATGGTGGCCCCTTCAAAGTCATAAAACTGATTCTAACTCTATAACTTTCTTTTAAAATGTGATCTGGACAAAATAAAGAACACACCTCAAAGTCCAACCCACTTTTTCTGTCTATCTAGATGTAATTCTTGATCAACAATATCAAATCCTGAACTAAGATCTAAGGAAAGTCAAGGCTGTTTGACTCCCTGAATCATTATTGAGACAAATGTCATCTGAAATCTTTGTGAGAGCAGTTGTTTTTTTTGTGCAGTGGTATGGGCAAACATCTGAATGAAAGCTGTAAAGGATGTTTTTCAGCAGCGGTCTCACTGTTGCATTTTTTTTTTTTGGTAGGACACAAAATTCCAGATGAATGATTTGCTAGTCTATAACTGGAGGCAGCTGTGGCGCAGGACGTACTCATAGGAATGTTGGTGGTTCGATCCCCAGCTCCTCCAGTCTGCATGTTGAAGTATCTTTGGGCAAAATACTGAACCTGGAGTTGCCTCCGATGCATTCATAAAAGTGTTTTAGCCATGAGAAAAAAGGTCATGTATGAATATGTATGGGTGAATGAAGCTCATAGTAGACAGTGCTTTGAGTGCTCAGTTATAGTATGAAAGTGCCTACTTACAGGTTTAAATGATGGTTTTATACGTTTTTTATATGAAATACTTTAAGCAAGGCGTTAATGTAACATAACTCAGTTATTCATCTTAAATGATAGGAGAGTCATGCTGATAAGTCTATTTACTTACATTCATGGTTTCCTGCTTTCCTTTCTAGCTTTAAATGAAGTGCATGTTAATGCTTCTCCAAACATAATGACCACTCAATGTGCGTGGGTGTATTAATAACTGATTTTTAATTCTACAGTGCTTTTTAAAATATTATAGCTTGGTATTTGTTGGTAGACTATGTCTCTGCTATATCTTTGTCCATGTTTGTGGTTGGACATGCTACAAACTCTGTCTCTTGTATGTGAACAAGCTTATAGCAAATATAAAATTGATACACATCATTATGTATGTTGAACTTGAACATGAAGAATTTGTCTCTACTATTTAGCTGGAGACTTCACAGTTCTGAAGAAACTCAAGTAAAAAACAAAACAAAATAAAACAAAACAAACATTGTGGTTAAAAAAATTCATGCTGTTCATTTTTTTCTGTGTCTTACTTGCTGAGATCTGGGACTTTGTCAAGACAAGAAACAGAAACTGAAATTTCAGATCAGACAGGTTTTTAGTCAAACCCTCTGGTTAACCAGAGCATTTTGAAACTAAATTGGAGGGAAAAAAAAAGAAGCCAACCTGAAAAATAATTTTCAAACATCACAGTTAAGCAGCTGACTTTCCCATTCAGCCATTTATACAGTCTATTTGTATAAGCTGTGCATTGTTTTCCCGTGCATGTCTGTGTAGGTTCTCAGTAATCCAGATCATGATAGTCTTAAGAGCTTGAAAAAGGCGACTGGACTCTATTTGAGTGTTTTAGGGGCCCTCCTTTTTTTTTAAGTAAAAGAGAGGGCTCCTATCATGGTGCTACTAAGATTTCAATACACAAGAAAACCAGACTTCTTTAATTTTTGAAGACATTTCACCTCTCATCCAAGAGGCTTCTTCAGTTCTAAAACTAAAAGGTGGAGAGTCCCAGGTAATTAAGCCCTAGTGGGGGTGGTCCCCTTTGGAGGTGGTCAGTGACCCACTATTGATCATGTGTGTCATCATGTGAGTAAAGGTGTGAAAAAAGGTGTGGGCCATTACCACCAAGAGTTTCAGGCGAAACCACTGTGAGACTTTGCCCTACCCTATCATGTGACTTATTGAGATCACCTGAAGTAAAGTGTGACTGGGGGTTGAGGCACTTGGGAAGGGCTCTCAAGACTGCATCTGTTCCTGAATATTAATATCCTCAAAAGTGTCCTTTCTCCTTTTGTTGCAGATGTACAGTTGAGTCTTGTCCTGTTGAGGTGGCTCTTCTATGTTGTGCCATGCGTTTATTGAGTGACTGTTTGGTTTCTCCAGTGTAGAGGTCTGAGCACTCCACAACATACACTGTGTTGCTTAGCTTGTGTTTAGGAGTTTTGTCCTTGGGAAAAACCAGTTTTTGTCTTAGGGTGTGGTTGACCCTGGTTCATCCCAAGGACAAAACTCCCAAACACAAGCTAAGCAACTAACTCCCACTCACACCTCACTTCAGGTCACATGATAGGGTGGGACAAGGCCTCACAGTTGTTTTGCCCAAAACTCCTGGTATGACCCATGCTTTTTTCATACCTTGACTCATGTGATGACACTCATGATCAGTAGTAGGTCAATGACCACCTCCAAAGGGGACACCCACTAAGGTTTAAATACCTGGGACTCTCCACCTTTTGGTTTTAGAACCAAGAAGCCTCTTCAGAACTGAAGAACATCTTCTAAAAACTTAGAGAAGTCCAGTTTTCCTGAGTATTGAAATCTTAGTAGCACCATGGTAGGAGGCCTCTCTTTTATTCTAAAAAGAGGGCTCCTAAAGCACTCAGAGTGGTTTAGATAATATGACTATGCTTATGATTTTCAGCCTGACAAGTTTTGCTTCATAGCAGTGAAGCTATTTAATTTGTTATAATAAATGATTTCCAAATTATGAAAAAAGACCAAAGTTGTAATGAACTATAACAAATCTTTATATCATCTCCTTTTCTTTTCTCGTTTGTCCTCCAGCTGACCTATCTTGGCCCACCATTCAATGAGAAAGATTTTTCCCCTCCACGGCCCAACAGTACAGCTCTGACCCTACCGAGTGCTGCCACCCGAGTGGACCAGTGGCACCGCCTGGAGAACAAAGCCCGGCTGGCCCAGAACCAAAAGGCCTACTCTATTCTTCTGGGAGCCGTCAGAGAGCTTGCCCGCTCAACCCTCTGCCCTTCACTCAAGACCTCCCTGCTGCATTTCTGCACAGGTCTGGATGGACTGCTGGGTTCAATATCTGCACTGATGACTGCCCTCGGTGACACAAATCCTACACAAACTCCAAACATAAGAAATAATGCTGGCGAGCTACAGTATTTACAGAGGGGAACAGGAGGTGACCAACCAGCTCCGCTCATGAGCCAGAACCTGTACAGATCCAGAGTTGGATCTAGATCGGTGTCTGGTCAGCGTAGCAACCAAAGAAGTGGGGCAAAGTTAGTCAGAGGAGTTAGGGAAGATGGTGTCACTAAGGACCAGACAGAAAAAAGGAGAGGAAAAGAGGGAAGGAGAGCAGAGACGACTGGAAGAAGGAATAGTGGATTGAGGGAGAGGGTAAGGGGAGAAAGAGGGAGAAGAGAGAAGAGGGAAGAGCCAGAGAGAGGAAAATTGGGAGCCAGTGCAAAAAAAGCAGCAGGGAAGAAGGAAGAGGAGAGACAGGAGAGAAAGGGGGAGTTGGAGAGATGGGTGAGGAGGAGAAGGTTGTTGAGTATCATGGAGGATGGAGAGGAGCAGGAGATGCAGCCCAGACCATGGGTTGAAGTGTCATATCTGGACACAGAAGGCTCCAACTCCCTTCAACAACAAACAGCAAACCAACAAGAAACCAACGACCACCAGTACAGCTACAACCTGAATGTACATCACCTAGACACACTCAGAGCGGAGGATGGATTTATTGTAGAGGGAAACAGAGGCTCGATGGTGGAGGAGGAGAAGCAAGCAGACACAGGTGAATATCTGAAGCAGCGTCGGTCACCTCGCTCACTCCTCTCCCCAACCCTCCAACCTCCTCTGTCCACACTCTCCCTCCTGTACCAGTTTGGAGCAGGTGAGGAGCACACCCTCCTCCCCCAACCAGTCCCTCTGTCTTTACAAAGGGGCACTTCCCTTCTCTCGCCTCCTTTCAGTCCACTCTTCACCTCCTCCTCCTCCACCTCCTCGTCCTCTTCCTCATCTTCACTCCTGTCAGTGCGGCCGACGATGAATGACTTCACCAGGAAGGTGGAGGGTTTCTGGATACTGCGAGAGCTGCAGAGCTGGCTGTGGCGATCGGCGAAGGACTTTAACTGCCTCAAGAAGAAACTTCGAGGCTGAGACACTGACAACACACATGCACTCATGAACACGCACAGACACATAAAAGTGCAGTATATCGGAAATCTATTATTTGCACAAAATCTGAGTGGAATCAAACTGACAGATTTAACAGTAAAAAGCACATAAACACATGCATTCATATCATACTGGAATAAGTGAATGAAGGACTATTTGGCAGGCCACCAGAAGTGCTAATGGAATATAAGACACAAAGCCAACACATTGCCAGCACTGTCACCCGCCTAATGCACATAGCAGCTCATTGAACGAGACACACTGTGGCTGGGCTGAGTTACCGGACTTCACGGCTCATAGATCAACAGAAATACCACTGTAGGTGGTTAGACACACATACAAACGAGGGCAGACTGAGTGACAGGCAGCGAGACAGACAGTGCCTCCATTGAGTGAAAACTGATTCAGTCACCCCAGATGTGTGAATCAGCAAACATTCATTTTCTCTAAAGAACGAAGGGGAAAATTTTTGAATGGGCAAAAGACAAAAGAGGAGGAAAAATGGCCGGAGGGACGATGGGGGCGCAGAGGAAGCGAGAAAGGGGCAGAAAAGGAGAGGAAGCTGAGAGGAGGCGTGAGTCAGGGGATGACTCTGGAAATAACCAGCAGAGCGGTAGTGCTGAGTAATCACAAGTCAACTGGTCAGTTACAGTAACCCTACAACAGTGCTACACATGCTGTCCAGACACACATACACGCACTTATTGTGGGGTTTCCTGCCTTAACGTGCCATCTACTTGTATGCCTTCAATTCAGGGCTAGTTTGTACAACCTGTTAAATAATTCACTCCACAGTAAGAAATATTTAATAAAATCAGAAAAACCAAAGAAATACTTCATCGCTACACTGCAGTGGAAAACATATTAATGTGCTTACTAACGGAGAGGTTGATGAGAATGTCAAAACCACTGTCATATCTGTACAATGAATATGAATCTAGAGCCAGCATTTGGTCAGCTTTATTAAGCATAAAGAGAGGGTGAGAAAATCTACAAGCCAGCAGCTCTAAGGCTCATATTTGAACATAGATTTTTTTGTCAATTTTTTTTTTTTAAATCCAGGTCAAACACAACTTTTAAAACACCATGTTGCAAACCAGCACAACCTGCATGCGCTCACTGCTGTTTGGTAAAGATCAGTCCTGCTCAAAATTTTGAGTATAATGTTGCATAGCTTCAGCATCCATCGGATACCACAAATTGTAATTTGTATATGTATTTTTAGCAAATGAGATTTAATGTGTTACATGTGTGAGGTACTGGATAATTTTTTTGTAGCCTTTAGTGCCGTGGGAACATTTTCTCCCTGTTCCCGTCTTTCATGCATGCTTCAGATGTCTTGTGCCATAGCTACAGCAACTGATTGTGCTTTCTCAAATGCACCCCCCCCCAAAAAAAACAACAAAAAAACAAACAAACATGAAAGTGGACCTATTATGCTTGTATTTATTTATTTATTATTATTATTTTTTAAATCACTGACTACTGTGCATAGGTTTTGTGTCACCCCTTATTTCTTTAGATATTGCTTACAAGGATCGAGACCTTCTTGTGATTTTTAAAGGGGTCTTATTGTAAGTTTTTCCTTTGGACATTGGAGGAACGAAGTGGCAAGGCTAAAAATTATCAACAGTAGATGAACAGTATCTGAAAGTCATGTCCTTAAGAAAAAAAATCCAGCAAAGACCTGACACAGGACCTGAGAGATTCATGCATCTACTGTTTATTGAAGCCACATCAGAAATGGTGTCAGTGGAAGGGTGGCAGTCAAAAGCTGAGGAATGCCAAATTACACAAGAACTGGGCTGAAAAACAGTGGCAACAGGTCTTACAGAGTGATGAATCCAAATTTGACATTTTTGAGGTCAGGAGAGAGGTACACCTGTAAAATACAGTGGACGCTCTGTCATGGTTTGGGGCTGCATTTCAGCCAGTGGTGTTGGAGATCTTGTCAAAATTGATGGAATTACAAATGCAAAAATGTACCACTGGATTTTGATCCACCATGCAGCACTATTTGGAAATGGTCTGATTGGCAAGAGCTTTATATTTCAGTATGACAATTATCCCAAACATACTGCCAGTGCAGTAAAAGCACACTTGGATAGAAAAACAAACAGTGGAACACTATCATTCATGGACTGGCCTCCCCAGACCTCAAATCTTAATATTATTGAAGCAGTGTGGGATCATCTTGACAGAGAATGGAATAAAACAGCCAACATCCAAAGACGAGCTTTGATTGTCCCTCAGGAAGCCTTGAGAACTATTCCTGAAGACTACTCAAAGAAATTAAAGAAAACTGCGTAAGGCAGTTCAGACTCTGTAAGAATAAAGGTGGTCCCACCAAATATTGAGTAGAATTATACAAAATCTGCCTTATATACTATATTTCCATCAATGTTGACACATTTCAATAAATCACTGCATCTATTTCCCATTTTCCTTGCAAAATATGAAGAAATGAGAGGTGGCTCAAGACTTTTACACTGTACTGTATACTGCTACACTGATGGCAGACAATTTTTTTTGGTTCTGTGTCATATCATTGAAATACAGAGAATCCAAATAAAATACGGAGTTTTAAATGAGCATAACAGGTCCACTTTTCCTTTTCTGCTATCTCATCTACAGATATACGATTTATTACAGCAATGGAGATACCAATACGGACTTGGTTGTGTTTCTGCTACAAATTTCTGATGACTGATTGTTGCAACAACAACATGAAGCAAGTTGGAAAACTGCTCTGTAATCTAATTTTCAGTGCCAAAATGCTGAACTTTTCCTTTAAGTAACTTCACATTCCTAAACATTAAAAAAAAAAAAAAGGCATCCTGGGAGGTTAACAGATGGCTTCATTTTTTCCAGAATAAATGTTATGTGTTTGCAATGTGCCTTAGATGATATGGTTAAAGGTTATGGATCATATCTATAGTATTTATTGAACAAGATGTTTATTTATTTTTCTCCAGTGTGAAAATACTGTGTTGTAACTTGAGAGAGAATAAATACGAGCTTTTGTACAGAGCGCGGTGTTATTGGTCATTTGGGAGCCCATTGGGAGAAGAGAATAAAGAAATGCATATGGGATTTTTGTTTGCAATGGTTTCAGTTTTATAGGGATGGTTTCGGGTGATTGGCACAAGGGGAGAGGAGTTTGGGGTCAGGGCGTTCCCTGAAAAACAAAGGCCGGTTCACATTCGTTGCAAAAAAAAAGAGTGAGAGAGGCAATGTATGAGAGGTTTTATTTGTCTGTCCGGGTGAAAATTTATGATCTTTTTCCTTTTTTCCTTTCATCTCTCTCTTCCCACCTCCTTCTTTGCTTTTCGTTCTCATTACACTATCTCACGAAGCTCCTCTTCCCACCAGAACACCCCCTGACCTGTTACAATGAGTGATTTACATGGGGACAGGTACAAACACACTACCCATAATCCAGCCATGATCTCTTGTTGTGTCTGTGTTTGCTCTGTCTGTGTCACTACTTTTGACACTATTTTTTTTATTATTATTATTTTTATTATTTTTTATTATTTTTTTTGCATGTCCATTGTCTGCTGCCTCGCAGTCTTTCAGTCTTTTATTGCTTCTTCACCTGTTATCTTTTTTTTTCTGTTCTTGTTTGGCTTTATTGCGGTCAACTCCACTTTTTTCCCATGTATTCTGCAGTGCCTCAGGCCAGATATTAAAGGATCAATGAGAATCTCCCTTCCATCACCTCCGAGGTACACACCTGCACATAACCTCACAAACACCCAAACGTGGACGAATGTGCTGGCAAACAAGTGCACACATGAACCTCAAGTCCAGAATTAACCGAGCAGGAAGTGGCTTGTATGGGAGGCTGACTGTGTTAATGCTGGTGCATCATCATCATCATCATCATCACACACACACACACACACACACACACACACACACACACACACACACACACACACTCATGACTCTCACTAAGTGCTGGAAAGAGTTAAAAAGCATGACACATATGTGTACACACACACATAAACACAAGGCGCCGTGTGTTTTTTTTACAGTCAGTAAGCAGTGACCGAAGGGCTGCCAGCAGCCAACAAAGGCAGCTTTGTGGGGCCAATATGTGTGTGCATTTATCTTTGTGAATGTGTGTGTGTGTCTGTGGGTGGGTGCCCTGTGTGGGCTTGCAAGTGCAGCACGTGTGTGAATCATTATCTCTATGTGTCAGAACTTTGCTGGAATGAGGCTTGTCATGCATAGCTATCTAACAGCCATCACTCACTCTCGTCTCTCTCTTTCTCTTTTCACCGCTCTCTGCCTGTCAGCAAAGCAGAGACAAATTACTGTAACTAATACATAACAGGATAGCCGAGCCCTGTTAGTATGAGTCAGCTGGCAGGTCCTTCGATGTGAACAGATACTGAGTGACAAGGCCCCGACATTATTGGCTTGTTTCGTTTATCAGGCAGTTGCTGCTCACACAGGCCTGTCTGTGTGACAGACAGGCCTGTGATCTAATGCTGTGGAGGAGCTTGGGCCATCTTGTTGAAGAAGAAGTTGTTTCATTTCCCCTTGAAGAACTTTTCTTTTCTTTTCTTTTTCTTTCTGGCGTCATTGCTCACTTTACTCCTCTACACTCCAAGGAAAACCAAGCTTTTCCTCTCTATTATCTCCCCTTTGAGTTCAAATGCTCTGGTGCCTCATATTTTTTCCAACCATTTTCCATTTAGGGGGATTATCTGTATATAAGTTTGGAAAGATCAATATCAATTTTCTCCCTCAATGAATAGCAGGGTAATAGTAAAAGTCAAAACTCCAGCTTGTTTTGGCTTGTGGCCTACATCAGGGTCACATGTTGAGAAGCCTAAACACAATGGTACAGCAATAAATTTGCTGAAGTTTTGACCTGTTTGAACTTTTTTTTAACCCTTCTCCATGAAGTAGGTGAAGTTGTGCCAGATCCATTTTCTCTGTAAAAGCAATCTAGAGGTTGATTTGAATTGGTATGTATTGTATAAAAGAAATGCATCTAAAGGTATAAATAAATGAACAACTGATATTGAAAATATTTGTCTCTGACAAAATGTGTAAGTCACATAAAGTATTTCAGTTATCCATCCAGCCAGAAACTAAAGGTCAAGGGTGTGAAAATCACTTTAATATGTGGGCCAAATACAGCCCAGTTTGATCTTAAATGGGCTAGACCACTAAAACTATTAAAACACAACTAAAAAATATATATATATATATATATATATATATATATATATATATATATATTTTTTTTTTTTTTTTTTTTTAATTTATTTTGCATTAATGTAGAGAAGTTTAAGTACATCCTGAAAAGATTCACATTAAATAAAACACCCCTAGACTAGGAAAAAAATTTTTTGCATTCAGTGACCAATTGCAAGTAGTTGCAGCAACCAACTTACAACCAGACTGGCTACAGTCATTCTCTGGGTCAGTCTGCACCAATAACTGCAACTCATCTGCAGCATGGCTCTTTGCCATAGGGGACCTTTCTCAAATGAATGGCAACTGGTTGTATTCAAGTTATATTCCTATATAAAAGCAAGGTTGCAGAGCACCGGTATCATTTTGCAGTTAAGTCATTGTCCTGGAGCAACTATGTCAATATTTGTGGAAGAATTTTTCAGTTTCTGTTTCAAATCTATGAGGCTGGACTCTGAATGTGAGTAGTAATTATGAATTTTTGTTTAATGTGAATTTCTGTGTATGTAGACAGCAACAGAATGCAAAACCTTTTCAATTTTTAACCTATTTATCACAGTTTATTGGTTATTTATCACAAATTGACTGTATGTCATTGCCTACTTCATCCCATTCAGTCACAAACTGATAGCAGACTGACTCCATCTTACTGCCGTTTTATCACCGTCTTGATGCATCAAAGTTGCTTTGAAGATGACAACTGGCTGCAAATTGTCACAGACCTGGTCCCCGGCTTCAAAACAACCATTTCAAAGACAATAATTTTTGTCATGATGCCATGATCTCCAACAATTGTTTCCCTAGTGTGACTGTAGAGTTAGGCTCAGCCACACAGGCCCAGAGACCATTTGAAAACCATCTGGCAACCACTTATCGCAAGGAAGAAATGTTTATTCCCTGACTAGTTGGCGAGTGGTTCTTAGAGGTTGCTGGAAGTTGCTAGGTGAAATTGGTTTCAAAGAGGTATGCGGTGCTGCACCAAAAACCTCCTTACATTTGCTTTGGTTGCTATTTGATTACCACAGTTGTCGATTGTTTCTCTATTTCTGGCTTGTCTTGCTCTTTTTACAGTTTCACTATCACTTGAAGAGTAGTTAGTGAGTGTTTGCAGACTAATTGAGTCTTTAATGGAAACTACAGGCAAAGCAATTGCAAGGAGGTTTTCAGTGCAGCACTGTATACCTCTTTGTGACAGTTTCACCCTGCAATTGCCAGCTACCAGTTGCCAACTGGTCAGGGAATACACAATTTTACATGCATATTTTAAATCCCAGCTTAAGGCAGAGTTAACAGTTTGATTTAAACAGAACCCTTTTCGATGTGTGATGAAGAAAGGGGACTGCAGCAAAAAAAAGAGGCTGGTCCAGGCCCGACTGCTGAGGTAAATAAAGGTGACATCATCCAGAAATGTGTCCAATTAAATTAAAGTATCCACACGTCCTGATAGATTACATTATAACAAGAGCAGCATATTTTTGTTGTTTACCTTCATCATGATAAAAGACTAAACATTTGTTGATTGGATACATTTTTCCAAAATCCTGTCAGTGAGGATTACAGACTGTTAAGCCTGTAAACACATTAATTTTTCACTCAGGCTGGATTCCCAGGAACACATTTCAAATTCTTTGAAGAACTTTGCCATGTACAGTGTTTATTTTTTCCATTGTTATCTTACTGTAATACACACAATCTCTGTCTGTCTGGGTGTTTGTTTGTTTCTTTGTCTGCAAAGTCCTCCTACACCAGCAGGAGTTGCGCAACCAAACTTGACACACAGGTACATCTTAGGTCCCTGAAAGTACTTATCATATGGCATCATTTTATGATGTCATCGTGTTATCTAGCAACCACCTGGCAAAGCTAAAACGACCGGTTTTTAGCATTTATGCACCTGTAACACTTTTTTAAAGCATCATATCATTTTTAGTTCATGACAGTAACATCTAATTTATATCCACAAAATTTGAAATAATGTACAATATATTATGATGTCATCATGCTGCCTGTAAACCACCTAGCAATAGGCCTGTTTTTAGCCTTTATGCACTTACAACACCGTATGAAAGTTTTAATTTCAGAACAAATTTATATCCACAAAAGCTGAGTTATACATGCCTAACTGTAATGGAAATGTGTTTTTCAACTCTAATAACCTCTGTGTACTCCTTTGGTATGTAATTGTAATTTTCTAGTAAAAAGACCAAGTGTGCGAAGTAGATAACAAACTTCTTTCTAGGTTGGTGTCCAAGGCCATGATGCACTTATTATCAGACTGGAAGTTACATGGTTGTGGGAAACTGAACTCCCCACAGCTGATAGAACAAGACTGTATCAACACAATGACTATAAAGGAACTGTGAATATTTTGCTCTTTGGTCAATGCCGGTGGGAAGACTGTTTGTGCTGTATTGATCCCTTTGCAAAGGTATATTCTTACTCTCAATAAATCATCATAAAATCAGTTTGGTTTCAGGGCTCAACTTACTTTTTTCCACAACAGTAACCACGCAGTAATAGGCTAAAATGAGCCATTTTTAGCGTATAAACAACATCTACCACCTCCATGCTTTTCACTTTTATTAGTGTGATTAAGCATGTCGCTTTACCCACAGCACAAACAGGCCCTAATTCCCTCTGTGATTAATTTTATTTACCAATCAGGGAGACTTAATTATTTTCAGGATCAGAATCATGAAAGAAAATTGTCATAGGATTTGGTTACATAGGCTCTGGTTACTTCCTAGGTGCTTGGATGCGGAGGAGAGTGCAATTCTTCTTGAGAGTTAAGAGATGAGGTTCCTCAGTGCACATGTAACAAAAGACATGCTAAATCCAAATATGTGTGTGGCGTGTCAAATTCAGAATACATTACTGGCATTAGAAAGTCACTTGTGGTATTGGAATGCAGTAAAATACACCATAGTACACATTCTACTCTAAAGCACCTCAAAATAAAACTAGATCATCATAACCCATCAATGATGTGTACAGTAAAGGCTCATCATTTATGCTCACAGATGAACCAGAAATCCAGTGTATTCCTTTAAATTATATACATGCGTTAATCGAGCTCTTCACGGTGCTCCTCTTTCTCCCTCTCTGTCTGTCGTCCTTCTGTTTGCTCTCTACGCCTTTTTTGTTTCCTAATCTTTTTTCCATATGTGCCTCTGCCTCCCTTCACAGTGTCCATCCGTATGACATCCTCTCTAACCACACCAGAAACCATTTTGTGTCATTTCATGTCAGTTTTGTTTCATTTTCTCCCTATGTGTCCCCCTTTTCTCGGCTACAATCAAACCCTTTCACCCTTCCCTCAAATTCCCTCTGCCACCCCCGCGTTCTCTCCGCCTTTTTCCATCTGTCTATCTCCTTGTCTCTTCTTCTTCTTTTCCTCTCAGTCTCTTCCCTCTCCTTCCCTCTCTCTTCTGCTCACCTGCAGCACATAAAAATTCCTCTTTTCTTTCTCCAGAGGATAGCTCAGTCACTGTGGGATTTACTGCATTCCTCTATGCTTTCGCTCCCTCTTTGTCTCCATATCTGTCTCCCCTTGTTTCCCTCTGTTTTGGCAGCGCTACACAGCAGTGGATTCAGCCTATCTTGTCCTTTGTCTTTTTAACACATTTATATCCCTCTTTAAGTCCCTCTGTGCTTTCTTTCTCCATCTCTTCCTGTCTTTAACACATACTAATCCTATACCTGTTGATTCCATGACCCCACCCTGTTTTGTTTTGTTTTTTTCCTCTGGAGCACCCACTCTACCTGCTACACCTGGCCTCTCCCTCCTGCTGGGTTTCTTCCATGACCTGGAACATCCCGCCTCCACTTACTTAGCTGGAGGGTGCTGGGTTGGGCTGCAGCTTCTCACCACTGTTTAGGAGTTGGAAGGTGGAGGGGGCGCTTCAGGGCCTGGGGCTTGGGAAGAGGTTGATTTATGAGTTAATCAATCGGTCGTCCGTGTGAGTGAGTAAAACCGCAGAGGTGTGTGAGCTCTTTCATGTCATTGTCTGTGCTTGTTGACTCAGTCCCTTAGGAAAACAGCGGGAGCTGTCACTCCCCATGTTGTTCAGCTCCTCAACATGTTTTCAAAAGCAATTACGGAGAAATGGGGCTGGGTGTTCATCCACCTTGATGGTTGAATGCCTTGTCTGTGTGGATGTTGGTGTATGGTGTTAATGTCTTACAGAAGTCTCACCTGACCGTGAAAAACACTGACATCACAGATGTGCATCAGGGGAATTCTGTCCGAGTCATTATTTTATGGTCTAAATGCCAAAATCAGGATAAAAATAGATCAGTGACAACAGCGGTTCTGTTTGCTCAGCTTTAGATGAGTGATCTGACAAGAAGGCAGAGATCACAGAAAGTTGTGTTTATGCTGTCTCATCAGTTGTGAGTAGCTTACACACACAGCTGCCATTCAGCTCCATTGTTTAAATTCACAACTGTTCACAGATTTTTAAGTTTTAAGTTCTAGTCTGGGCTCAAGGGAAAAGTGTACAAATTTAAACACATTTAAGAAGCTGATCCAGGCAATTTACTTAACCCCATATCCACTTTTACTCCACTTTGGTTTGTGAAAGAAAACGACCTTTGACTTCGTCACTTGATAAATGATGAGAGCTGGTTTAAAGGAGTGTAAAGGAGTGGTGAAAAGAGTCATCACTCCTTGACATCACCCTTCTGCCATACAAGCTGCATGCAATTAGCTCCTGTGAGCTTATATGCTGGGAGTTGCTGCCCAAGGGGCTGTTAACAGGAGTGACCTGAACACTCGACTCCCTTCCAGTGGAAAACTAAAATAATATATAATTTTAAAAAAGGGTTCTTGTTTTCCTTGGGTCCAAATCTTTGAATCTGTTACTTCACTGAGTGGTTTCTCATGAAAATCAATCACTCCAACACTAGACTCGTCTTTCAGTGGCATGGGTAGGATTAATATAGCTGTCATATTGTTTAACAATTTCAAGCCACTACTCTTCTGGAATTGCAAGCAATAGCTTCTGAATGATGAAATGAGACGCATACCAATTTTTACTCTGTGGCAGTATGGCGGCACAACAAAGCATCATTTATCTATTTTTTTCCTTGACAGACTGTATATAAAAGATGGACAGAAAGTACAACCAGTGGGGAAGTGCCTTAAACTTTTATTCTTTAAAATAACCAGCAGGTTGGGACTCTGGATGCATTAAAGTGGATGGGAAATGACCTTTTAGTTCACTTGATCTAGGACCTCTGTCAACACTTTCCTCATCAGTATGTTTTCCCACTTGTTAGATTTCATACTTAGTTCATATTACTTTGTGTTCTTTAAATTACAGTTCCTACTAAAGTAAAACAGTAGGATAAAACCTACCTTGTAATTGGAAAGGCATATCCACCCTGATTAATGAACCAGTTTTGAATTTCAATTATAAATTTCATTTATAAATTATAAATGTTTTTAACAAATAAAATATAAGCTAAGAATTTAAGTTACATTAAGTTACATAAAATTGTGGGGGTTTTCCTATGAAGGACTTATTTTGCCTCCTGTTATAAATCAAGCACACCCTTTTTTTTTCAACAGGTTTGTTCAGCTTAAATTATTAAGAGTAATTATACCAAAAGACAGGACCTCGAGTTAACATGATCTATCTGGAAGTAAAAGTGGTAAAATGTTTTTGTCTCCCAATTTCTGAGGGTCTCTCACTCAGTCTGTTTTTTGCTGCATTTGACTGAGGTGTTGGTAGGTTGCTGTCTTCAGCTCTCCATTGCTCTTTCTCAGCGGTGCAAATCACAGCCACCTGGGCCTCTTGGTGCCCCCGTTTGCATGTGCAAACATCCTGTGATGTTGGATGCAAGTTGGTGGAAACACCTGCTAATCTGGGACACTTTCCTAATGGATAATAACCTCTGTTTTCCCATTTATCTAATTTTTCTTTTCATTTCAAGTTCAGGGAAATTCCCTGTAAAAATAGGTCAATTACATTCATCACCACAGCACCACAATAGTGAAAACAGTGGCCAAAATGTTCAACTCAAGATTAGATTTTACTTTTTAAAATGTGGCTATATCTGTCTTTTACCTACAGTCTATGGATATACTGGTTTCTAATGATTCATGAGGGAAAACCAAATCCCTGTCTCCATTAAAATCAGTTCGAGTGGAGGCAAAATCACAGTGAAGATGGAAATGGAATGTGGCAAGTTAACAATCACTTGCTATATCACTTATTTAAACAGTTTAATGATACTCAGAGGGATTATCAATAAGCATGTCAGTTGAGTATATACTAATAGTAATATCAAATCAAAGAGACTGACACTACAGAAGAAAGTACATCCTACATCAAGGCCAATGCTCCAGTTTTGCCCCAAGAAAATCCTCACAAGAGCACAAAGTAACATGTCCTGTTGTGTTAACGTAACAACCCATGCACCGAAAGTCAAGCGTAGAAGTCATGGGAAAGTCATGATTTTTCAAATTTTGTAACGTCACAGCAAAGTGTACTGTATTTAAACCATAAGCTGATGCTATGTTTCAGTGGTTACCTGTTATTTATCAGATTAAACAATGATGCAAATAACTCACCGAAAGTCAAGCGTAGAAGTCATGGGAAAGTCATGATTTTTCAAATTTTGTAACGTCACAGCAAAGTGTACTGTATTTAAACCATAAGCTGATGCTATGTTTCAGTGGTTACCTGTTACTTTATACAGATTAAACAATGATGCAAATAACTGGCCAATCAGAAATAGTGTATAGATTTTATAACATCCATAGGATATTAGTTTTTACCAGCAGATTTCAGCTTCAGAGAATCGTTGCATGTTTTCATGTAATGCTGTGTATTTTCTTTGCTTTCCCCAACTCTTTCTGCATTTTTCCTTCTGCTTGTCAGTCTTTCTGGGGGTTTACATTTAACGTATGTTTGTGTGCGTATGTGGTGAGAGAGTGATGAATAGGGAAAACAAGCAAAAGCTACTTTAGAGAGAAAAGACTGAGGAAAAGCAGAAGAAGCCAGATGACCAACAGATGATAAAGGAGAAATTTGATGGCATCTAATAAGTCTGATAACTGACACGCATCCTGACAAAATGCAAAACAGAGGGTGCAGCAGCAGGGATGGGTGGGGGGAGGTAGACACAAGAATCCAAGATCAAGGTATGTCAAAGTATGCACCTTTGTTCCCAGAGCCAAGCTATCCTGAGGTGATTCCAGCAACCACAGACAGAAACTTCCCTCTGTGCATTTGTTTTGCTCATTTTATGACAATCATATTCCTCCCAATTCCTCGTAAAATTTCACTTTTGATTAATGGCTACAGTTGGAGTGTTTAAGCAAAAAAAAAATATATTTTTTTCTCTTTTCTTTCCCCCAAGGCTTTGGGTGAAAGTCAATGAGGCGTTTTACATGTTGCTGTGTTGCGGTCTACGTTACATGTTTGACGTGTCACGGTTTGTTAGAGACTAAAACGCCTGTTTTGGACTGGCTGTCCACCCACACAAAGAAGACTTACAGTGCTCTCTCCCTCTCTCTCTCTCTCTCTCTCTCACACACACACACACACACACACACACACACACACATCTATCCTGTGACTTGAAAATGGGAGAATGGTGCTAAAGGTAAATAGAAGGCTTTTAAACTGTCTGCATGACACAAAAAGACAGGAGATTATGGAAGAACTACAGACGCCCTCACAGATACACACAACAGATACGCACACTTGTTTTTGTCACTTGAAGGGAGACATTACATTCATGCCCCAGGGACTTACCCTAACTTCAGTCCTAACAATTGTGTGCTACATCCATGCCTTAACCTTTAAAATTAATGCATTTATATTCTGTGTTTTTAATGCAAACAAATCTCATGAAACATACAAGAGACACTAAAGGCCTTCTAAAACCCAGCTGAAACCTTATGTAGCACAAAAGATATCTTTCTTTTCTCTAGATTAGACTGCAGGTCCCTGGTTTCTGGCATAAATCAAAAGTCATTCTTGCAGCTCCAGCTAGTTCAGAAGGCAACAATTCAGCTTCTTACTGTTTTTAGCAAACAGCACCCCCCCACCCCACCCCAATACTGGCTTCACTTCATTGGCTCTATTCTGGCGTTTCCAAAGTCTGGGCTTAAATCTAAAGGTGGGGAAATAAGACTGGCAGAATCAGTGATTTCCCTCAAAGCGCTCCTGTTTATAGACCTACCTTTTATATGTCATACTTTGCTGTCATGTTTTTTTAATCATCTTTTGATTGTCTTTCTAAACTGTTCTTCCAGGCCTTTTATTGTTTTTATTTGTATTTATTTAGTAAATGTTTATATTGACATTTATTTTTAAACTCTGAATCACCACCCAATTTTTAAGTGTCCTTAGTTCAAGTGGCTCTTGGTTCCCATTTTGCTACCTCATTTAGCCCCTGCTTCACAGTCACAACACACATTTCCTTACACACACACCTGTTCGTGGCTTCCTCTTTTGCTTTCTTACATTCTCACTAACCCTAAACACTTTTTTTTCCTCCCACCATGCACCATTTCTAAAGGCAGAACCGAATGGTGGTCCAGGCCTGGAAAGTACACAGGGCTTCTTACAAACCTCACCGTAACATGATGCTATTTCTTCATTCCGTCACGCTGTCTGAGTTTTCTTTAATTGCTTTGTGGTGTTTCACCATTTGAGCATATAAAGACAAGAATGGACCAAAGCAAACTCAAGCTGGGCATGCTTGTGTCTGCCTGGAAGTGCACACAAGGATGAGCAAGAAGGAAAAGTTTAGGGAATTAGCGGGAGTCCTGACCAGATGAATGAAAGAGCATTTTTGATTCACATCCTCTTTTTGACAGCTTGTTTAAAGTTTGAACTTTTCATCTCAAACCTGCAGAAACATTACTACACACATCGAGAGGAGTGATTACCCACAGTGTGTAACCGGGCTATTTCCCAGTTTCTGTCAGCGCTGGCAATTTGAATACAGTTTTGGGTTTTTTGGGGTTTTTTTTTTTGATTGTTAAATAAAAAGAATAATCTCACATCTGCCATGCAACCCTGCCATGAAGCTATTTAATGCCAGGAGCAAAAACATTCAAAGAAATCCGGAACAAGTTGTTTTGAATAAGTTTGTGCTTTCATCTGCAGTTTGCTTGGTATGTGGAACCAAGATCAGATGCACTGGTCAGTTTCGCCCTCGGGTTTCTTAGTTCTGTGTGACAGTCAAAGTTAATTCCTCTGCAAAGACCTCAGTGGGAGCTAAAATAACGAGTGACTAGAATTAGATTTTGTTCAATGTGGCCTGGCTTGATTGACACATTCTACAATCAAATCAAAGTGCTGACAGCTGGGACTGATTTCCACAAACTGTTGTGGTTTAGGGACACAGAGATGAACGGATGGCAAAGTGAAATACAGAGAAACAGAGTAAAACAGAGAAATGTGTGTAAAGAATGGGATTTCTTGGGCAATATTTGTTTTCCATTAAACTGATGGTTGTCATTTTTGACCAGGAAGGGAGACAGAAATGTGAGAAATTGAATTTTACCACAGAGATGCTCAGATATAGTTTCACAGTCTACAAATGCAGTCAGACAAGCTGACAAGAAAGTCATTTTAATACAGCGCAGTGTTCTGAGTAGTATAAGATGAATGTGTTCTATTGAAGTTGTATTCAATGTAGCTTTAGAACAGTATTGGTTGATTATTTTTCCACTTGGAGGCATTACAGCAGTATATGCTCACTCAATTCTATATTTATCTCTGTTTTGTTCTTGGCTATCTACTAAGAGAAATAAAATCGGGCTTTTAAACTGCTAAATATCCACACCAGAAGTTTTAAGAAACCTGGACATATGGACATACTTTATTTTTTTTTATTGCATGAAGGTAAAGAATGCAAATATTAAGTGCAAACTGCATTCAGGGCAGAAACAGCTGTGCACTGCTGCTAACACCGCATCAACTTTTTCCAAGTATCTCTAAAGACAACATGCAAAGGAGAATGGGAGGCAGAGACTTCAGCTTTCATGCACCTCTCCTCTGGAACCAGCTCCAGGAGACAAGCACCCTCTCTATGTTTAAGATTAGGCTTAAAACTTTTCTTTTTGATAAAGCTCACAGCTTAGTGCATCATGGGAAGTCCCATTAGCACATTCATTATTTTTCTCCACTCCCCTCTTTTCACTCACCCGCCAGCTGGTCACAAGAAATGGTTGCTCCTACCTGAGCCCAGGTCTGCCGGAGGTTTCTTCCTTTTAAAAGGGAGTTCTTGCCTCCCACTGTCTGATCATTGGGGTTTTCTCTCGTGCATTGTAGGGCCTTTGCCTTACAATATAAACCAACTTCTGGAGACTTTGGAGTTATATAAATGTTGAACTGAATGAAATTAACACAAAGCTAATAGCAAAGATACCTGGACCCAGAATGGGGTTAAAACTGAGTGTAAGCCAACTCGAGCCCAACAGCTTAATTTTTTACAGGTGACAAAAGCAGCGATGAGAAGTCAGGTTTGTGGCATTGTTGCCTTTGTTTCTACCCACACCTGTTTCTACAGTAGAGTCGCTGAGGCCAAAACATTTTTCTGCGAAGTGCTCTTTGGGCTGGTTTCCAATTTTGCTGTCTTTGTTGTGTTCAAACTTAAACACTAAAAGAAAGATCTTGTGAACGTCCTCATTAGGACCTGGACTTGTGCCAGTGGTAAATATGTGACAGTGCATCTCAGGGCATGTTGCAGATTAACACAAAGGTTATGTGACAACTGTGCACTACGTTTTTTAGTAACAACCCCAACACCACCCACCAGGAAGTCACAATTTTTTAAAGTATTTTGTTTTTTTTAAAAGTTTTTATTATGATATGACAGGCCTCTGCAATAGCCTTATGGTACATGGGCCATCTACTCAACCCAGTGAGCAGAAAACGATACTATAACTGTTTTCATATATGCACTGCAGCAATGACTTTTCGAAACATTACCCAATGGAGTTGCATGTGAAAACACAAATGTTTGACTTAGTCAGATCTGACAACTCCCTAGTACAAAGTCAGTGTAATATTCAGTTGCACCCATGTGGGAATACGTAGGTAACAGTATAGAGAATTCAGTTAGCGTCATGCTGTCTCTTGCATGTTCTTTCCAGGACTCGCACCTCGCCTAAACCAAACAGAGTGATTCCAGCAGTGTCATGTGGCATGTAACATGTGAGAAACTTTAGACAATCCACGGATCTAAATCTTCCAACTCTGTGCAGAGTTCACGTGTGAAGTGACTTATTAGTACAGCTGGAGCGAGTGAGAAAGGTAAAGTTACAGCCCACAAAATCCACAACAACGAATATGCTGAAAACTCTGTAGAGCCGGGCGAAATTAAGTTGGATGATGATTGTTTCATGGAGTCATCTGACTAGAGCATCCTTAAGGTTTCGGTTAGTTTAAAACAACCTAGGCTGTGCAAGGAGCCGCTCAATGGCATCTAAGGACAAACGTGTAGATATTTGTATCACTAAACACGAAAGAAAGTCTGTCATCATAGCCTCTATCTGGCTGCATCGCACTGCCTCCCTATCTCCCGTATTCAGCGTATTTCACGTGTCTCGACTTGGTGAAAGGTACGAAAGGTACGATAACAGCAAACAAAGTCAAACCCTCTTTTCTTAAAGGCCTCTCTTTTGCTCAGAAACATGACCACATTATGTCGAAACATCTATATGTTTGGTTGTAAGAGGGATCCCACCTGCGCTACTCCATTAAAGGTGTTTGTTCGGTATTGTTGAGTATCCAAGCCGAATCGAGTTCGATAGATGTCCTGTACTGTTCATGAAAAAGATTGAAAAAGACAGCCCAAGGAGCAGTTCTTCTAAAGCATGCTGAGTTCATTACTCTGATCAGACCCATTCAGTTAAAGTAAGGGTGAAAGTTTAAAGTTGACTGGGTTGCTGCTAATTTGAAACCAGGTGGCAGTCCGTTTGAAACGTGAAGCTGCTGCTGTGCACTCAGGGCTCCTTCGAAAGTCACAACATTCCTACTGAGAACCTGAAGTTTTGGAGTCAATGAGTGAAGAAAGACGGGAATCCATGTGTGGCCTGTTCAGACTGTAAAAAAGGGAAATGTGATGAGTGTAAAGAATGGCGAGAAGGGGATTCAGGGTCAAACAAAAAATCAGAAGCTCAAAACATTGACCAAGAACATGTATTTTCCTAGCCTATGTAAAACCCATCTTTGCATTCTCCCTCTCTCAAGCTCTTGCTGGAGTTTCATTAAAGTATGCTTTTAAGTTAATGCATGATCTTATCACGCATCTCCATTCAGCTCAGCTCCTCTCTCTCTGCCCCTCTTACTTTGTTATCACTTCTAATCTTCCTCTTCCTTCCACTGTCTCCCACTGCTTCTCTCAATCCACCCTCACCCCCCACCCGCCAACACACACTCACCTTTTCACTTACCCTTCGTTGTTCTTTGCCTGATTTACTCCGCCTGCTTCGAGGCACTTATTATCTACTTGAAGTTATGGAGCTCCTTAAAAGGCAGAAATAGAAGAAGGGCAAGAGGAGCGGGTAATACTTGAGGCCTGAGCCACTAAGACCTCCACCATTCCCTGCCCATCCTTCAGTCTCTCTTTTGTTTTGCCATTCGTTCCCATACCTCCATCGAGAGTTAGAATTACAGTAGTAGCCCTCTTTTTCTGCTCGCCTTGTTCATGTTTTCTTTCCTTGGCTCATCCATCATGTGCTGTCGCCGGCGGTTGTAACGCTGTCGTGTAATTATCTCATATTTATGCGAATATGCTTGTCCTGAGCTAGTGCTGCATTGGTTTAATGCGCACTCAGGGCTCCTTTCACCCCACTGCATCTAGTTTCAAGCACTTCATGTCATAATTCAAGCCAGAGGGAGACATTTGATTGGCCCACAGGCTCAACTGCACAGCAGGATTTCTTTGATTATTCACCGACCTCTGGGGTAGTTACCATTTTAAGACAGTAGGAGCCCTTTGTGGAAAAAAAAATGAATGTGCTAATTAGTTTTAGGCACCTACTTGCCTCACAGGGTACAAATGCGCCATAAGCAATTTGAAGGATCCTTCTTATTACTGGTGTTTCATTGCTGTGCAAACATACAGTTTTGATTTGTGGAGCCACAGTGGGAGTCTAACCCTCTAACCACAGCACGGACACGCCAGGCTCTGCCCATTGAACTTCAGAGCAGGAGCGTGCAGAGGAACAGCAGGGAGGGTAATTACTACCTACACACAATGCCCTCAAGGTCTTAATGCCCTCCCGTGGATAAGTCAGTCCATGTTTGATCTGGACTCCATTTTCACATATTCTTTCAATTCTTACCAAAGTCTTATTAGATATAAAAAATAACTCATCTCATGTAGGCTATGTATTTCTTGCCAGCATGCCTGGCTCCTTGATCCAACAAACAACCTCCAGGCTTTTCTTCATCTCTAATGGCAGATAATGGAAAACATTGTCCAATGAAATGTCAATGTTTTTTTTTACTTTTTCTGAAAGGAAATGCAAAGTATAATGCTGCTATGATGCACATTTTTCAGAACAGAACATAATCATTGATGTAATTATCCGAGGAAACAGTTTCTGATCTACAGTAATTTGGTTGTTCTGATTAACTGATTGATTTGGCTACCTGATTTAAATATGACTGCTGTCCCTTCCTGTGTGTATCTCTATGCAGTGACCACTTACAGGACTCCAGCTATTTTCAGACTGCTGCCTGGGAGTCCACCCTGCATCTCTTCTTTGGTATCACAACCCTTCAACTTGAATGCCATACTGGGGCCAGTAGGATGGCCAGTTAACAAACACTGTGATGGTGTGACCAATGCTCGCACCTCAGGTAAACGCTCAGAATATATATAAAAAACAAACAAACTAGTTTGCTTATAGTCAGGTTCCTGACTAGCTTGTGGGTTGTAGCTAGAGATCAAATTCTTGGCACTGGCAATAATCTTCAGTGTGAAGGTTGGTCAGTTCGACACAGAAGCTGATGTTGTCAACTTCTGTGCATGTTTGAGGTCCATTGTGAAATAGCAAATTCACGGCGGTGATCAGAAGAAAACATCCTGTGAGTGATCCAAATGTAGCAGGAGCTCTGCCTGCAGAAGCTGCACCTTTTAATTGCACCTCATGGCATTTATTTGACTCATTAGTAGTTGAAGATTTCTGTCCATTTACAGTATTAAACACCAAACTTAGCTGAATTGTTTCCACTTTCCAACTGGAAAACATGTAATCCTGATTCTCACCATCTAGAGTTAGCCGTCTGGTTTTCATACCTGCAGTGAAGCAAATAATGGCCAAAGAAATCAGATCAGATAAAACAGACAGTATACAGCTCCTCTTAATTTAAATGAATTGAGAATTCAAGCTATTATTTTCTGTCGGTTTAACTACAGCCATTGTAGCTTTACTGCCTTTTTGAAAGCGGTCTGGTGACACAAAAGGGATCCACTGCAGCTGATTCCCTGTCTGTGTGGCTGTGATACTATAAACCACTAATAACCACCAAATTTTTAAAAAGAAAATGAAAACCTCTAATAAAAATATTGATGTTTCTTAACAAAAATCAATCTAATTTCAGCTTGACTTATAAAAAAATATATTCCCTAAATAGGTTTCATGTTATCTTACACATTGCTGCAACTATAAACTGCACACTGTGCATTTGTTTGTTGAAAAACACATACCCTGGCTGTTCTTAGGGTTCATTCTTTTGGTACAACAGTTATGGACTGGAGGGCCGCACCCACATAAGGAAAATGTTTGAAGCACTGCAGAATTGGTGTGTTGAATAATAAGAACTTACATTCCAAGTTGGACAAGAGTTATAGCATTATTCGGCTTCAGATTTGAGAAGCAGTAGAAAGGCCTCTGAGCTTGGCTTGAATCAAATAGATGTGTCAAAAAGCTGTGTTCCTGCTTTGTTTTCTGTGTTACAGGAGAGCACTGGATTACATTAAGAAGAGAACTCCTGGTCCAGATCTGGCTGGGGGTAAATAACCCCACTGGAAACTGTTTTGTTTCAGCCAACAATACTGTTTCCTAAATGATTGGCCAGTTGTTAAAGAGGTTAAATAGCTGTCTCTTGTAAAAGGTTTTTATAGACCTCTAATGCCTCCCTGTGGCGAGCAGTAGATGTTACTATTATCGGTTTATGCCTTCTCAGGAGCTGAGTGTGTTTGACCACCTGTGTGTAGTTTTGAGCTGAGAAAAATGATGTGTTATGGTCTTCTGCTAATGGAATCATGGGATTAGATATGTTTTATGTTTCAAGGACCGTGAGACTCGCCCTCTCCCCTGCCAACCCACCAACTGTCGTCATGTTAATGAAAATTAAGACCACATTGAATCTGTGTGTATATGTGTGTATCTGTGTGTGTATGTGTGCATTCACTGATTACTGTCTGGACCTTATTTAACTAGAAACAGATTGAAGAATGATAATTAGGTCTAATAAGATGGAATTTCCCTGACTATGTCAAACGGCAGTTGTATCACAGAGCTGATTTTTAAGGGGCTTCAGGTCAATTGGAACCACACACTAATATACACACAAGAGTAACATGACACCTATAAATATTCTGCTGTTTTTTGCAAAAAAAATAATAAATAATAAGCATTTACAAATAAAGGTAATCTTGAGGAAATGGTTCAGCATTTTGAGAAAATGTTTTTGCTTCCCTGCCATGACTTAGATCAGAAGGCTGCTCCTCTGTCTGCTACATACACCTACATATTATACCTACAGGAGCTGCTCGGCCCATGCTATGAAGCTCCTGGTGCACAGTTTATGTGCTGATGTTAATGCCAGAGGAGGTTTGGAACTCTGCAGTCACTGATTCAGCAGAGTACTGGCTACTTTTACACACTCTGAGGCCCCGTTCTGGAACTTTACATGGTCTGCTACTTTGTGACTCCATTGCTGTGGCTCCTAAACACGTCCACTTTGCAATAATACCACTTACAGCTGATTGTAGTATATCTAAGAGGGAAGAAATTTCACAAGCTGACTTGTTGCAGCAGAGATGTCCTATTACAGCACCATGCTGAAATTCACTGAGCTCTTTAGAACAACCCATACTTTCACAAATGTTTGTAAAAGGCAGACTCCATGGTTAGGTGCTTGATTTTATACATCTGTGGCAATGGGACTGAAAACACCTTAATTCAAAGATTAAAAGGTGTGTCCCGATACTTTCGTCCGTATAGTGTATGAAGCTACAGCTGTTAGCATCGCTTAGGATGAACACTGGAAACAGAAAAACAGCAAGTTTGGTTCTGTGAAAGTTAAAATTAATCTCCCAGCACCTCAAGAACTCGCTGCCTCAACTGGGAAATGGTCCAGCTCAACCATTCAAATTTTATCAATACTAAAAGCACACTATGTAAAGCCGGTGTTGCATTTGGTCACAATCTGGTAACGTTGCAACACCACCAACTGGTAACATTGTGACAACATTGCAGTAGTGCAATAGCAAAACTTCAATACAATGTTTGTTTGTTTTTTAAAATGTAACCCTGGCATTATATCATTACTTTAATGTTTGTATTCTGCCCCATCAAATGTAACTCTTTAAAACATACATGTAACAGTTACAATGTTTTTTGGTAACATTTATAACAATTACAGCAGCAGCTATGCAAAGACTGACCTTTCTGCTACACTAATCAGTTTCATCTTAATGTAAATCTACCCGGCTGCCTGATACACTTTTAAATTTTAAAATTTTCCCTTTCAACAGGCTTACTTTTTTTGTGCTCTTCAAATTGGCACTTTTTTTTTGTGATTTGGGTGAGATCTGATCACTAAACGTGTGACAAACTTTGGTCTTCACCATGAGAGAAAAGTTATCAGCACACAGGATTCACGTTATATCGCAATCAAACATAATACATCAACATCTCCAGAGGGATAATGTTGACGCCTATCAGTCTGGAAATGTTTCCAGAGCCATTCCAAAAACTACAGGGCTCCACTGAATATCAGCCAACTATAAGCGGGAGAAAGTCTGGGACAGTACTGAATCTTCCAAGAAGTGGTCCTGTCTAAACTTCTCCAAGAACAAAAAAAAAAATCATAGAGGAAGTTAAAAACGATCCCTCTTTTCAGCATCCAGAGGTCTGCTGGTTTCTTTTGTCCTTGGCTTCAGTCAGTCATCATGAGTATCGTGAGGCCAAAAAGAAGCTGGAGAAAAATTGAGATCTATGGCAGGATGCCAAGACAGAGACCACTGCTCATGCTTCTCTGAGGTTTGCCAAATATCACCTAGAACGTGATCCTTAGGAGAGAAATCTTTTTTGGCATCATACATTCAATAGAATTTATAACAAGATCCCTGTTTCATATCGCTCAAAAACAAGGAGGACATTCATAACACATGGACAGCTATGTGAAAAAGAAAGTTTTCAAATAACTGTATGCAGCCCTGTGAACTAAACACACCCTTACTGTTTCCATAGAAATTAAGAGGCTAAATAGCAGCCAGGTGCTGATAATCAGATGCACCTGATTAATTGATCATCAGCAAGTGTGAGTGTCTATAAAAGCAGACATTTTAGCAGTTTGCTGGTCTGGAGCATTCAGGTGTGTGTTAGCACAATGCCAAGGAGGAAAGCTATTGTCATCATCATCAATAATAATCTCAGAGACTAAATTGTTGCTGCCCATCACTTTGGGAAGGATTGTAAGGCTCTACAATTTGAAGTCCATCATTCTACAGTGAGAAACATTATTCACAAGTGGAAAATATTCAAGACAACAAAGATTCCCGGGAGTGGACGTCCTGAGCCCAAGGTCAGACTGTGTAATTCTCAGAGAAACTGCAAAAAAAAAAAAGCCAGAGGGCTATATTCACATTTTACAGGCCTCAGTTGGCATGTTAAACGTTTAAGTTCATGAGAGTAGAGTCAGAAAAGGCTGAACAAGGATGGCTTGTTTGAAACTGTTAGCTGGAAAAAGCCTCTTCTCTACACAAAGAACATGACAGCTTGGCTTAGGGTTACAAAGTTACATCTGAATAAACCACAAGACTTCTGGAACAATGTCCTTTGGACAAATGAGACAGAAAGGGAGATGTTTGACCATAACTCGTATGGCCATGTTTGGAGAAAATCAAACACAGCATATTAGCACAAACACTTTAAACTAACTGTCAGCACTGTGATGATTTGGGCTTGTTTTGCAGCCACAGGACCTGGACACCTTGCAGTCCCTGAGTTGACCGGGAACTCCTCTGTATACTAAAGTATTCTAGAGTCAAATGTGAGGCCATCTGTCTGACAGCTAAAGCTTGGCCCAAACTGGGTCATGCAACAGGACAATGATCCCAAGAACAGCAGCAAATCCACAGTGGAATGGCTGAAAAAGAAAAGAATCAAGGTGCTGCAATGGCCCAGTCAAATCCAGACGTCAAGCTCCTCTTTAATATGAGTGTATACACACAGTCACATAATATAAGTTGCGTTGTTGTTTCTGTTTAGTCAGTGGATCTGGATACATCAGGATTTAATTAAGTTCCCCTGCACATAATGGCAATGAGAGCCTGCAAATGATCCCATTTGAGCCAAGCGCTTTTGTAATAAATCTGGATGCACGATAAGCTCAGTTATTTTTGTTCCTTTTTATCAGGCCTGATGTTTTTATTCTGACAGCAACAAAAGTATTTGCAGCTACATAGAAATCTACCACACCACTAAAACAAGTCTTTTTTTGAAAGCACACATTTTTTTGGCGTGTTGTAGAAAGAAAGTGTCACATTCATATTGCATTGTGGTTAATTATTAGTTTCAAACTTGTAAAAAGCAGTTACATCAATCTTTGTGACAGCATCTGTTGAGACTAACATGGAAGTATTACCACTATGGAGCTATTACACCCTAATTTCATTTAGATTAAATGTAAAAAGAGGGATTTAATTCTCATGCTAATACAGAATGTTTCTCATTTCGACCATCACTGCGTTAAATTCAGGTGAGGCCCTTCCAGGGACCTGGTGTCACGCTTGCCAACCCACTGTCACACTTTCAGGGCTTACTGGAAATGAGTGATTGTTAACAAAATGGTTTTTCTCCTGTGCTTTTCCCTCTGTGACATGCCAACACATCAGTGAAAGCAGGGACTATAATATCCACTAAAATTTTGGAAGCAAACGAAAACCACAAACCTCTCTCGGGTTGGACAGCTTTGAGAGCAGGTCAAAGTGCCTGCAAAAAGCATCAGCTTGTGTTTGGCTGCCAGGAGCTGTCGTGTTAGTTTTTTCCTCTTGTTTGCTGTCAGTGTTTTTCACTAAAAAACATGACTTAAAGGGAGGAAGGGCTGGAATTCCACTGCCAAAGCACAATAAGTGCTTTGTGGTTTCAAGAGGGTTTTATTGTGTGCCCCCTGAAGACTGCCCTGTAGTATTCATTTGCATATTTAGAGCAAATCATTTTTTTAAAAAATAGTTAAAATAGTCTCACTTATTTGTGTGTCATGATTGGTTTGGAGTGAGGGCGTTTTCAAATCTCACTCTGGCCCAGAGTTAGGAAAAAGAGTTATTCTATTTCAAAATTCTCCTATGTGTCACTAATCCATAGAGCCCAAAGTTGTTCACTTTGGCCCTACTATTATGTAAATATTACAGATTGAATATGGGTATTTTTTTTTCCACAGGACTTTAAAGAAAACAGCCCAGGAGCAGGGCAGTGATTGCCAAAGTCTGGACTGCAGTCCCTTGATGGGCTCTGAAGGTACTGCAGGTGAGCCATGTTAAGTCATTTACAGAAAAATACTTTTAAACTTTTGTACAACTTAATTCTATAGGATAAACTTATAGGATAATATGTGATTAAAGGGTAAATTAATCCCAGGAACTAATGCTTTGGGTTTGGTTCCAAAATCAGTTTCTTTTGGAGTCCCATGGGAGCTTTTAATTCTGTTATTAATTTAGTTTAAAAATGCCATTAAAAACTTGAACTGAACTAGTGAAACAATTACCCTCTTAATTCTTCATTTTCAGACCAGTTTTGATCCTGAACTTCCTGCACTGGTCAGTGGTTTTCCTGTGCTCTAACACTACTCTTCAGTTTAAGGATGGATTGAACTTGCCTACAGGTGGAGTCTCCTGTTCCTTCTCTTCAGCCGGCATAATTGGCACACTTGGCTCTCATCATCCTCTACCTGTATAGGGTCAGCTCCAGCATCCAGTCTCAGCTAAAATGTCGTTGATTGTAGAGTCGTAATCAGGCTCCTTTGTGGCTCTAGTGTCTCCCAGAGTTCACGTTGCACTAAAATTCTTGCTGTCTTGTTTTTTTGGTGATTACTGTATGGCTGAAGAGCACACTCCTTGCAAAGACCCTCTTACCTATTTTCACCAAGTTGGTCTTTTTCATCTGGAAGATGAAACGGCAAACACTCACCTCTCTACCTCACCTGCCTGTCCACCTTCCAACACCACAAACCCCCCCCAAAGAAACCTGACCAGTGGCTCCTCCTGTCACGTTCTCCACATTGCTCCCATGTAGGAATAATCATCAGCACCTTAAAGCAACTGTTGACTCACATTGTGGCCTGAACTAATTTTTCTCTACTTTACCCCAGAGGTGTCCTCCCAAGCAGTTGGAGTGGTCTAGAGTTTAAGGGATTAATATGATGCTTTGAGTTCATCGGGTGTTTTTTTTTTTCTTTTTTTGGGGGGGGTGTTATATTCCAAAGTAGCAGATTTTTACTGTCTTGCAGAAAAATTCACAACCAGCTCTATTTCATTGCTTAAAGTGAATACATTGAAATTTCAGTTGAAGTTGCTTGAGAAAGACAAAGCAGAAAGCTGAATCAGGAGCATATTTCTCCATGATTTCTCAAAACTCTCAACGGCCATTTAACAACAGCTTTATGCAACTCACAAGTATGGCCAGTGGAGAGGAGACGTAGTGGAAAGGTCAATAAGAAAGAAACTTAAAGCTGAAACGCAGATGCATTTATGATGTGTAGAATTCATTGCTTTGATTGTTGTGACATAGGCAATCTGTGTGGCTTGCTCTGAAACATTCAGTTTCCTGTTTGGGTTTCAGATGTAGATGTGATTCTGGCCTCTGACATCACTGACACAAAAACTTCTGCACTGTTTTAACCATAGCACAATGTGAGACCTTATGCAAAGCAACTTCTTTTCTCACAGTCTCAGACTAAAAATTCTGACAGCAGGGAAGAGATCCTGGTTAATATAAGAGAAACAGTGTTTTGGTCATATAATGAGTAAATTGTTTGCAGCATGATTAGGTAATGAATTGTGGCTAGCAGTTTGGATCCCTCTTTTGTTTTACAAATTGAAATTATTTCTGTTAGAGCTGGCAATGTATTTCTGAATGCCTGACCAAGAAATGGATCTATTAAGTTGACAAGTATGTCTTACTAAATGTTTTCTTTCACAACACTAGGCCTAAGTTGCATTGGAGTAGCTTTGTCTTATTGTAAATTTCATGTGTTAGCACACACAAAGTTAAGTTAAAAATTCTCATTGTCAACATATCATTATACACCGTTATCAGACATGCATCTTGTACATATATCTCAGTCAGTGTCCTTAAAACTGGAATTAACTTAACCTCCTGAGATCCAAGCTCTTGCTTGGGAAGCATGGGATGCAACAGGTCTGTGTTGAACAGAATAATAATAAGGTGCAGAAAAGCCTAATGTCATGCCCCCATATAAATAAATAAGGTTTAAAGAGGTTGGGAATTAAAGATGAGAATGACAGTGTCGATCAGTAGTGTATAGGTGGATTTTATCCAAAAAATAAGGAATGGCAGTCAAGAAAGAGCAGATGCCATGCTGAGTAATGTGGCTACAGGGACACTGGGTCAAGGAACTGCACTCAGGCTTATCAGGTATGGGACACTAAATACAGGGTTGGTGAATAGTTGCAAAATACACTACTCAAAACAAGAAAAAAGTAAAGGAACGCGAGATTGTCACAGTATAACACAACATTGGAAAGCATAAGCCATTGTGAATCCAAACATGCACATGAGTAGCCTGCTGGAGATCATTTTGTACGGCCTTGGCAGTGCTCCTCCTGTTCTTCCTCACACAAAGGAGCAGATATCAGTCCTGCTGCCAGCTTGATGCCCTTCTACGGCCATTGTGTAGTAGCCCACCTCCTGGTATTTCCTCCACACTCTTGAGGCTGTACTGGGAAACGGCAAACTTTCTGAGAAAGAGCACGTATCGATATAAAGTCCTGGAGGAGATAATCTACCTGTGAAATCTGACTGGGCTGCATGTAATGTCTCATGTTATCAGTAGTGACAAGGACACTAGTAACAAGCAAATATAGATGAGATCCATGACCACCACTTGCCAAACCATTCCCTTTGTGGAGTTTGACTTGTTGCCTCTCTAGTTCACCTGTTATGCGGTTACTAACTGATTATACAAAAGCTAAGACATGCAGAGTAAACACTTTATGGCTTAGAGTGATGGAACAGTCTGGCAGAGACCCACAGTCACAGCACAGCCTAAATACACAGTCCACCAATGGCAAAATGACTGCCAGGTGTGCAGGGGCAATGCAACCCTGCCAAGAAGGTGGAGAGGAGACTCATCCAGCCCACACCTCCACCTGAAAGAAATGAAAAAACACACACAACCACCACCCATATCCAGATAAAAGCAGGTGAAATTGATTCATAATAGTTTATGCTTGCTAACTGGACAGATTAATATCCCTGAAGTTTAACTGACTTTGTGTTATACTGCAATGATAGAGGGTTACCTTCATTTTTTTGAGCAGTGGAGTATTTTCGTCATTGACACAGCTACATTGAATTATGGAAACTTTGGCTTACTGGAACCTCCATAAAGGACTAAGCCTGTGTCAAACTAAAACCAGGTTTTAGATACTTTGATGCCACACATTCAAGCAATCAGTGTTTCTTCTCACTCTATAATTCCTTATTTTTAACAAGGAAATCCATTTATTGTATCTGTCAAATCTGTACAGTAATGTTCACTCTATTTAGAGGTCAGATGATCTCATTTAACTCAGACTCAGTACTTCTTGTTCAGTTTCTTGCACTGAAACATCTGTAGAGGAGGATCAAAGTGTGCTTTCCTCCTCTGTGCAAGTAAACTACCAGTAATCTGCAGTAAAGAAGTTGCTTTGATGATCCACTGTAATTGGCTGTTATGAGAGTGGACAGTCACTTTTTAAAAGGCGCTACAGAAAATAATCCACCCTTTTTACAGCCTCAGGTCACGCTGACTTGTGGCTGCACAAATTTCATTAGTCTATTTAGAACTTGACTGTTTCCTTATGTTGATCCTTAATGTGTCACCCATTCACTAATGCATTGCATACACCACTTAACATTCTGCTTTGGTTAAGGTGACATTGCAAGCAAAACTGTACCCACCAGCCTCTGAGACATGAGGAAGAAGACTAAAGTTTTTAATCTAATCAGACTTGGAATCCAGAATACTTAATTAATAAAAGAATTTTAACTGCGACGTAAAATAAATACTCAAAAGTTAAAAAATATGATGTATAATATACACTGATCAAGCGTAGCAGTATCACCACTGACAGATGGAGTGGATAACACTCATCTCTTCATCATGGCACCTGTTAGTGGGAGGGAGCAAGCTAACATTTTGTCC
Organism: Pterophyllum scalare; assembly: GCA_024447675.2. Classification (NCBI taxonomy): domain Eukaryota; kingdom Metazoa; phylum Chordata; class Actinopteri; order Cichliformes; family Cichlidae; genus Pterophyllum; species Pterophyllum scalare. The sequence continues at coordinate 167,306 of JAMQGT020011916.1, read as the reverse complement.
TCAAAGGTGTTGTGTTAGAAGCAGGAAAAATAGGCAAGCATGTGGATTTGAGTGAGTTTAACAAAGGACAAAACTGCAGCTCTTGTGGGGTGTTCCCAGTCTGCAGTGGTCAGTATCTATCAAAAATGGTCCAAGGAAGTAACAGTGGTGAGGTTGCGACGGGGTCATGTGCGGCTAAGGCTCACTGATGCACATTGGGATTGAAGGCTGACCCGTGCCGTCCACAGTTAATGTGGATGTTACTTTGACACATACCGCCTACCTGAGCATTGCAGACCATGTACATCCAACCACAGCACACCTTCAGTGGTTTAGTGAAGTCCATGCTTCGACAGGTCAGGGCTATCTTGGCAGCAAAAGGGGGACCAACACAGCAAAAGGTAGGTGGTCATAATGTTATACTTGATTGGTGTATATATGATAATGTCAGTGAAAATATTTCAGGTCTCATAGGCAGGAATTGTAGGAGTTTGATGGCTACAGGTAGGAATGGATTCTGTGATGGATCATAGTGGAATGACTCTTTTGCTAAATGTGACTGTCCAACACTTCATGGAGGAGGTGTAAAAAATTCCCAGTCTTCTTCCTCTTCTTTCAGCTGCTCCCTTTAGGAATCGCCATAGCAAATCATCTGTCTCCATCTCACCCTGTCCCTAGCATCCTCCTCTGTCACACAGACCCTGTGCATGTCCTCCTTCACTACATCCATCAACCTCTTTTGAGGTCTTTATCTTTTTCTCCTGCCTGGCAGCTCCATATTAAGGATGCTTTGTCCAATATATCCACTATCTCTCCTCTGCACATGCCCAAATCACCTCAACCTTACCTCTATAACTTTGTCTTCAAACTGCTCAACATATGCTTTTTCTCTAATGTACTCATTTCTAATCCTGTCCATTCTGGTCACTCCAAATGAAAATCTTAACATCTTCAGCTCTGCTACCTCCAGCTTTTTGTCTGTGCCACCATCTCCAAACCACACATCATAGCAGGTGTCACTAGCATGTTGTAAAACTGTCCAATATTGTCTGTACCATGGAGAGCCTCCCCATTTCTGACGGTTTTATCAGGGAGTCAAACTCCCCACCCACAACACTGCTGGGCTTACAGATCAGTGTGTTGAATCTGTTGGTGTCTGCTACCCTCAATTAATAACATGCAAGATAAAATTAAAGTTGAGTTTGGATTGAATTGATGTTGTCCTTGGGTTTTTTACATTGAACGGGACAGTTAGCACTTCAACTTCCTCTTTTTCTTCCTGAAACTGTTTGTGACGACTTCTGCCTGTCCAGCAGGTGGAGTCCTCTATCAGGATTCTTCAGACAGCAATATGTGGCAGTACTTGCGTCAATAAAACTTTTCAAAGCAGAGTTAATATAGTTATGTTTTCTAACTATTTAGTTTTTTTGTCTTAAATTCAGTTTAGTTTCAATTAGTTTCCATGTTTCCATCGTAGGTTAGTTTAATGCTTTAAAATGTTCAAGTTTTTTTTTTCAACTTTATTGTTGTGTTTAAGTAAATATTTGTGTTCTTATGTCTTTGATTATATTTAGTTGTCACACACTGTTGCGGCTGCTTTCTGCATTGTTTCCACTCTGTCTAAACTCTCAGTAACATATAGTCTTCCCTGCTGTGACGTACAGTCTGACCTCACTTTTAAATTGTTCACACAGGCACTGGACTTTGCAGGTGGGGTTAAAGGTGACATTTCCAGGTGTCCACAGCTGGAGAGAGCTCACTCAAATTCCAGTGGGATTATATTATTAAGAAACTAGAGTCCAGAGTTCTTAGCTTTACACCTGCAGCTGGAACAAATGTTTTGCAACTGGTTGTAAAGCTGTGACTAATCAGACTACATTTGCTATATATTTGAAATGGAAAACTGGACAGTTCCCTGTGAAGCCCTGCAGGGTGTGGATTTGCTTTAGCAATGGGAGCCCTGTCGGAGTCATGACTAAGCAGAACTAATGCTTTTGTACAGAAGCCAGAATTAATAGGGAATTACCAGAGCTTGGCTCACTGCAAGAAATTAATAAAGCTGAATTTTCTGTGCGCACGGGAGGATTAAGCTGATAGAAGGCTAATGAGCTGTGTGTTATGCAGGTGACTCCTCTTTGAAGAATATTATTTTTGCACTGTATTTTGAGATTTATTGCCAGCAACCTCAAGCATTTGCATCTTTTTGTTTGAAATCTGGACTGGGAGCTGAAGATGTCCTGCGACACAGAAGAACATCTGAGGACCCACATGCATAGTTGTGAAACTGCAGAAGTGGACCTGTTATACTAATTTTCACCACCTCCATTTTTATTCTTGCCCTCATTTAGAGTAGCTGTGACCTAAAGTTCAAAATACAGCTGTGTGTTGTAGGAACTGCTGTCTAGCTCCTCCACCTTTAAGCCAAACTACTTCTGATTTGCTGATTCTCTCAAAGAGGTCGTAATAGCAGCTGGGTAGAAAGAAACACATCGGAAGTATCAATTTACATCACATTTTATATATTAAATGATACCCATGTTTATTTTTATTCTATATCCCATGCATTTAACTGGATTTTTTTGTTTTTGTTTTTTTTTTGGTCATTTTGACTTATTTATTTTTGATTTTGGCAGTTTCAGTCCTCCACAAACCTACAAATAACAGTTTTTATTCATAAATTCCTAAATGCAGAGAAAAAAATAGCAAACAACAAATTGGAAATAAACTGGAAAACATGCATCTTCCCTTTCACAGTCTCACATTTTCAAGTCCTGATTTGTTCAAACACACAATCTTCTCTAATGAGCTTGAAAGTCAATATTTGGTGTGATCACCTTTATTCTTCATCATATCCTGAACTCTCTTAGGCAGCTTTCTTATAACTACTTTAAGTAGTCTTCAGGAATAGTTCTTCAGGCTTCTTGAAAGACATTCAAAGCTCTTCTTTGGATGTTGGCTGCCTTTTGTTCTGTTCTCTTTCAAGATGTTGATGTCTAGGCTCTGGGGGGAAGCAGCTTTTTATTTTTTTAAAGGCATGACTTTCAGATATGGTTCATCTGCTGTAGACAGTGTTTTTTAGGGCTACCATTTCTTCTTTTGTCCTACACTTGTCCAGTTTCCTAAAATTCTTTAAGGACACTTCATACGATACAAAGATGTGCCAAATATTTGACCAGTAGCTTTTAAAATCACTTTGTTGGTGCAAAACTACTTCTTTATGCCTGTCAAACTGTTATTTTTATAATTTTTCATAGAATCAAATAAAGAAACAGGAACAAATTATGTGTTTTTGGAACAGGCTGCAACAAGATACAATTTAAAATTAGTTCTTTGCAAAGTTTTCTTCTATGTGTAGACACAACTCTGGTTCATCCCTCCAGTTAGGTGTCTTTTTATACTTAAATTATTCATAGGTCAGTGGTAGGTGGTTTAAAAACAATAAAACATTCTTGTGAAAATGGTCGTGTGCAGGGACTGAACTGAAAATGAGTGAAAAAGCAGGAAAGAAAAAAGAAAAACTTTGAAAGACTTTCAGAGAGCCTGGAGAACTATTGCTCAAAACCACTTTAAAACATAATCCATTCCAACAAATCCCATACTCTTTGTCACCAAAAAAGGGGAAAAAGCTAAAAAAAAAAAAAAAAAAGCATTAAAAAAAACATGTCATTGGAGGATTCCCCAACTACAGGCATGCTCTGACCACTAGAGACAGCCAATATGACAAACTCTGTGTTAGCTTTAGCTAACAACAGGCTTACAGTATGTTCATCCTCTGAATTTTTATTTGTCTCCGTGCACATGAGGCAGATTCATAAAGTCATTTCTGCAATGAGAAGTGCTGCCTCTGTCATTCCTAAAATCGGACATATGAACGTGTTTTGGTGGACTTTCCACTGCGGAGTCAAGTTTTTATGCTACTTTAGTTATGATAATAATCTAAATGTGATTTACCTTCGTAAATTCATAATCCAGATCGCATGAGGATGACCTACATACTGTATGATAATTTCGAATGTCAGTAGAGAAGGACTCCTGAATGTTGCATGCGTTACTAATACTCAGCAGTAGCATTACTTTAGTGAGTGACGCTTCAGGCTCCATGCTGGGAAACATTTCCATTGAGAGAGAGAAAGAGCAGTAGGTTCTTTCTCTCATTGATAGGTGGTGACTTTTCTCCACCCCTTAAGCCAGCGGTAAAACAGAGGGAGGGAGTAAGTGAAATCGGAAAAGGGGGAAGTCTGTAATGAAACCGGAGAAAGAAACGTGCTCTCTTATATGAAGGAAAATCAGTCTTCATCAAGGAAGAAAGGAAGAGGACAGAGGGGGGGAAGTTTTATTTAGGGGGCTCAGGCTCAACTTTTCTGTTAAAAGAAAAGAGAGTGAAAGTTGAGTTTGAATTCTTATTTTAGTTAATAAGGAACTAAAGCCTTTATTCCAAACCTCTGTGAGAAGACACACAACTAAAGTAAGTAAATGATATTGTGTTGCTACTGTATGTTAATAATATGATAGTATAAATTGCAAAAAATTTAGAAGTTGAAATGGTAGCAGGAACAATCGCCTGCTGATACACGTGGCATGAGACGGACGATGCCAGCGTTCATGATACAGACCAAAAGCGTAGCGTATTAATGCCAGAATATGTGTGTGTGTGTGTGTGTACATGTTTTTGTGTGTGTGGCCTTATGGGGAAGAAAAGGCGCAAAGTCTCAGTAAAACTGAGAATCAATATGAGCAGCGGATCATCTCGTTTCGGAAGTGACGATTAAAAGAGCTGCAATGCTACTGGTGAAACTTGATGACTGAGCGTTCATTTCATGGAGCATCAAACTCCTCTGCTTTGTGTAAATTCTGCAATCGAACATTCAACCACTAAAACTAGTTTTTCTATTCAGGGATGGAAGCAAATAACTGTAATAATGGCATCTTAGTCAGAAAATAATAATGCATTTTACTGTTTTCATTCACTTATTATCGGCAGCACGGTGGCGCGGTGGTTATCGCTGCTACCTCACAGTTAGAATACCAGCTGAAAGCCCCGGGTTCGATTCCACCTTGGCCCAGGCCCCTCCCTTTCTGTGTGGAGCTTGCATGTTCTCCCCTTGTCTGCGTGGGTTTCCTTCCACATGCGCTTACTGGTTAGGTTAATTGGCCAATCTAAATTGCTTATATGTGTGAATGTCTGTGTTGGCCCTGTGACATGGTGTGTGTACCCTGCCTTTCGCCCCAGCCCCCCCGCGAATAAATTTGTTAAGCTCTGTACATTTAAATATATGCCTGTAGTAAGTTAACTAGCATTAAGTTAGTTTATGTCAGTCCAAAACTTCCAGTGTTGCCATAATAAAACTATTGTTGTCAACTTGAACTGAAAAAACAAAATGGTTTCATTAAATCTAGAAAAAACAAACTTAAATGATAGAATAGCAGGAAAATTGAAAAATAATTTCTCTCTTACCAAGTGTATGTTTAACATATTTGGATGTTAATGCCCCATGTCCTCTCTGGCAAACTGATTCCTTGAGAAATTATTGGGTGTAACCTGTAACACACTATCTAAAGCATCAGATGGAGCAGAACTGCCCTTTAATCTCAGAACTGGCGCGCTGGCATTTATAAAGAGCGGATGTTTGGGGTGATTAACAGTGCCAAAACTCTTGGAAAACAGACTAAAATATTCTTAGTCATCAAACTGCGCAGTTATAGATTTTTTTTTCAATCAGTCAGTAGGTCTACATTTATGTATTTATTGCTCGTTACCCTTCTTCAGCTAATTCCTAGTTGTGTCATGCTTCGGTGAGATCTGCAAGCAGCACGTGAACGCGTCTTTTCCACGGCCGCCCCGCCGTGCCCAGTAAGCGGACACTGGCTGAGGTCATCCCCGTGGAGAGACAGCTGCTCGTCGGCCGGGAAGCTTCGGGGGTTTGCTTTTTTAGACTCATCGGGGAACAGAGACTATTTGGAAAGGGTTCATCCTGCGGTTCTTTTAGTCCCGCAGGGTTTGATAAACACGCCTGGTCAAGGTCAGCTATATCCTCAGCAGGGAAAAAAGAGCGTGGCTGGAAGAAAACAGCAACAGAGAGACTTGAAAGCAAGCATGAGAGTGATGATCGAGTCCTATATGTTCACTCAAGTGTTTATTCAGAAAGAATGGGGTGTTTAATAATTCAAAACACATTAAAACCCCACCCGCTCTACACAGAAATGGCCAGCAGAGTGGAGCAAGTCCTGGCGTTATTGCATCATTCAGTTACTCCTGCTCAGGTATGTCAGGAATCACCTCCCTTATATAGAAATTCTCCCAAAGCAGGCTCCACCTGCTGCCACTGCACACACTTCACAGTGTTGTGATAGGGACTCACAGCAGCCTGCCAACACCAAAAAGGCTTGCTTTCATGTTTAACTTGTTTCCCAGTCATTGATGTGTTGACCTTTAGGTATGGCAACCCAAAGAGCATTCCTTTGTTGTCATTACTGGGAAACAGTGAGGAGGAATGTGTGATACATAAGCAGGCAAGGCAGCCTCTAGATCAGCACATTGAACTTTCATAAGTAGTGTGCCCTGCATCAGTGATATAAACTTTAAGCTGGGATCCCACACTGAGGAGCAGATGATTCTACGGCCTTTCTTCTGCGCACAAGCACAGACGTGTTCATGACACCAAGTAACCATGACTCGATGTTTCATTTACAGCTTTGCCTCCTGAGCGATTTGTGTGAGTGAAATATGTAGCATTTACCATGTGTGTGTTGATACTCGTGATTCAGATATGGCTCTAAATCCAGTACATGTGACAATAGGATCTATACTTAGGCCTTTAATGGTCTGCGTCAGTCCTGTCCCACTGCTTTGCAACACTTAGTAACTCTGACATTTTAGTATGTACAGTGTAGAAATTGGCACTGATTAGTCATTACCAAGTTAAAAAAGGACACAAAAGTCATTAACTTTGTTTGTTTGTTTTGGCCCTAAAGCTCTAGAGTAATGATTAACAGTTTTAGTGACGGATTTTGGTGGCCCATAGTGTAATGGTGTTTACATTTGGTTGGTAAGTAAAAGGTACCTGGTTCAATTTCCAGCCAGGAAGGGTTATCTGGTGTACAAATTTGGAAAATCAGTCATGTTTGATTTGATGGATCTACATCTGCTTCCTAATGTGGTGCCACCTGTCGCAAGTTAGCAGCTGAAAGTAGCAAATTTAAACCAGAGTAATGGAAGCCTGTGTGGTCCTGCCACTTCACTCCTTTGAGCATTTAAGCCAAAAGATAAAAAGTGCAGATCAGGGTTAATTGAAGGACAGATTGTCTGAGGAAGAAACTAACTTGGTTTGGCTAAATTATGTATATGCAATTATCTACTATATACAAGAAAGGGGAGGACACATGCTCATCCTCTTTGGTTCTGGGGTGCTAGATGGACAAAACAATCAGTCTGAAATTGTGAATCTATAAATCAAAACTCATAACTTAAAGATGAAGTAGTTGCAGCTCAAGTGTTTGTAGAAACTTAAATGCACTTGACTAAAAAGTTAGCCTCTTTACTGTTTGTGTGCTCAGACCTAATTGATGGGTTAACGTGTGGAGTGTACATTTACACGATGGACTGAATGAGCACCGTCGTGTACCGTCACCTCATTGTTGAGTGAGTGTGTGTTGAAGGGGTTTTCGTCATGGGGTGTCAGTTACAAAGAAATCCCTCTCTTCAAACACTCTTTTCAGCACAAAGGCAGTTCAGCGGGCAGTGGATAATCGCATTACACACACGCCTCGTGAACGCACACGCGGGCTCATGGGCACAAGCGGAGACAAATCTGTCCTATTGGAGACTGTCTGGTTCCCCAGTATGACACATGCTTAAAAGATGCCACAATCAAGAAGCACTCAGAATGATTTCCTAGTTGAGGCCTTGACTGTAGCCCTTTCCCCTCTCGGTTCCCCTCCACCTCTTTTGTGGTTGGCTGCCAAATGAAAAAGCAGGTCATAGTTGGATCATTGTTTCTTGTTTAGATGTTTTCCATATGTGTGCTATCAGGCTTTTAATGAGTGATTATGTTGGGCACTCATGTTGCAGGTCGTAGTGACCGGTGACCTGTCCTGTGTGTGTGTGTGTGTGTGTGTGTGTGTGCTTTTCAGGTGGCCATGACTAACGTGGCTTTATTTAGTCAGTTACATCACAGCTGGTGTGCTTTTGCCTGTCTGTGTGTTTACCTAAAAGCAGTCTGATTATCCTGTGAGTTAAAAGCAAAACCAGATCCAGCTCTGTGCTGCTCTGAGATGGAAATGTCAGCATTTTAAGATCGCACCCCAATTTCCAGAAGAAAAGCACGCCAATTCAGCACTCTGCAGTGTTTCTATGAGTCAAACCCGAGTGTGAAATAGCTGCTTTGTTCACAGCACAGTAGGTGGAGGTCAGGTACTCGCCTAGGATTTACAAAACAATGACTCTCCACATGGACACTCATTAAATGTACTACCTCAAGGGTCTCAATCAGATTGCAAACATCAAATGTCAATATGAATAAGAACTTGGCTTACAGGAAGTAAATCCCGACTGGAATTATTTTAAGCACCCAAAGTAACGTCTTCAGCGGAGACTTACGGTCATCTTGGCTTGCTTTTTGTGCATTTTTTAAATTTAGGCTGAAGCAGCAAAATGGTTTTAAAAAAATTGTTCTCCAAAAATGTTAACATTCAAGTATAATAGTTTAAAAATTCAAAATGTTTCTTACTGTTTATGACAGTCCTGTGTTTAATTATTGGATTGATTTGCTCAACGGGAATGTGGAAGATTAATCAGCAATTAAAGTTACTGTTGCAGCTATATTCTCATGTTGAGTTTTGGTTTCTGGTGGAGTCTTAAATTTAATTTACTAAATGTAGTTTAAATTGATACATGTTATAGTCCGTAATAAATAGGGAATGTTTGGGAGCATGTTACTCTGTGTGTGTAGCTGTCCATCAGAATTTCCCAGACCAGCTTGTTTAGCCTATGAGGCTGTTTTTGAAAGATATTAATAGTTTCTTCTATAAAATTAATGCAAAAATAAATAATTACCAGGTTTTCCTAAAGCCTGGAGATATTTCATTTCAGTTTGTCCTTCCTCATTTCTCATCCATCGCAGAGCAGCAGCGATGGGGGTCTCTCTCATCCAGGCCTACAGGAGGCGCTGGTGGATGGCGGTGACAGCAGTGCTTGAAAACCTTCTGTGTTCGGCTGTGTTGCTGGGATGGGGCTCCTTGCTCATCATGTTAAAATCGGAAGGATTCTACTCCCACCTGTGCTCAGGTAAGACCAGAATCACTGAACCTTGACACGGAGATGTCAGATCTCTACATAGTCAACGCCCCAGCAGCCACTGGGTTCTGGACTGTGCATTTTAAAGCCTCAGTGTTAGTTTTGGCTATAACCACTGTGTTCTTTTTGGAGCCGGACATGACCATATTTACACAAGAGGGCGTAGGGTGAAGTTATGTGTTATCAAGCTTGCTACAGCTGCCTGTTTCAGGACAACCCTAAGTTTAAGCTGTGATAAAATCCAAACAATTCACTCCATTTACAACTATTATGAATGGATCGATTAACTACAGAGACAAATGCTGAAGCTGGACATTTTGACATGGGAGTCTATGGGGACTGACTCACTTTAGGAGCCAGCCTCAAGTGGTCATTCAAGGAATGGCATCAGTTTTTAGGACTTGCTTGATGGCTTTGGGGGTTTTTTTCTTCTTTTTTTTTAACTTTAGAAGTTGTCACTTGGAAATTTATAGTGTCTAGAAATGGCTAGTTTTGCATTTTATATTTTTCACACATCTATGTGTGTAAGTCAAAACCCACAAAACACAAAGACAAAAACAGTTTTTTCAAAAACTTTTTGGACTCCTTACATATATATATATATATATATATATATATATATATATATATATATATATATATATATATATATATATATATATATATATATATATATATATATATAAAGAAAGTTGTGACAGTTATTTTTCAATATCTGAGGCACAAATTATCAAATATTTACTAAAATGAAGCGTTTTATAGCAGTTCATCTTCTTCATAATTTGCCAACACCCTGTTGGGAACCACAGAATCTTACTTATAGAGTTGCCACTAAAAGACTGAGTCTTTGAATGATTTCTCACATTTGTTCCCACAGAGAATAACACTGTGCACGTGTCTTTGGGTAACTCATCTGGCCATGGGGTAGAAGACTGGCTCAGCTGTGTGGACCAGGAGGAGATGCTGAATCTGGGCTTCACCATTGGTTCATTCTTGCTCAGTGCCACCACCCTCCCACTCGGTATCCTGATGGACAAGTACGGACCACGTCCCATTCGGCTGATGGGGAGGTAACTTGACACATTTACAAGAGAACATATTTTTATGTGTGGCTCATGAATGATCTTTTTTTTGTTCAGCATAATCATACCCCCCTTTTTAAGTTTAGTTTAGTTTTTTTAGTTATGACACATTTATCCTGTAGAGACATGTTGAATGAAAACTTTGTGTTCAGTCATTGATTTATTCACTGCTAATGAAGTTGTAGTACTAACAGAAAGCGGACAGGTCACATTCCCAGAGCAGGAGTGGGAAGTTTCTGTGTGAATCAGAGTGTAGGTGGAGCCCTTGTTTGTATATGTACACTTTTCTTAGTAGTAAGTAGTAAGTACACGTGGACACGTTTGTACTTAGTGTACACCTGTTCATATAATTACACAATTTGTTCTGGTAAGGTAGAGCTTGGATTATCTTCAGTAAACAGTCAAATGGAGTAAAAACTCACTTCAGACACAAACACACAGTCTCTGTCTTTCTCATCCACAGTTTGAGTTTTATTAGCCATGCCAGACACTTTTCCAGCTTCCATGCTTTAGCGTGGTGTTAATTATCTTGAGGCTGTGTCCGAGTGTTTTATGCTGTGCCAGCCACAATAGAAACCGATAAAATGCTGGGACTTTTTTCCCTCCTGGGGCCCACTCTTATTTTTTGTCCCTCACACTTTTCCCTCAGGTTTTTTCACTTTGTACATTCCCTCATATTCATTCCAATAGTTTCAACAATCTCCCTCCAGGAATTTGCTGACGTCCTTATACTGAGGTGATAATTACTCTCACTGATCTGTTCAGAAAGTGCTGCTAAAAAAGTAGCTGGAAATGCACAGGAGGAATCCATGGTACTGACCAATCACAGTCGTTGCTGGCTGTATCAATGTGATATGTAGTTACATTTCCAGGGAGGTGCACATCAGGTTATGGTGTCAATTATGATGCAGCTTAGGGGTGGGCAATTTTACAATATTCTTAGAATATATGTGTTAATGGAGTGCAGTTAGTGAGCGCTCCAGTGACATTTGGTTGCATCATTTGTTTATATTTGCATTGCACATCAACAGCTGTGAGTATCTCCTCCTCCATAGTCTGGTTGTACTCTGTGGTGTTTTTGCCTCAAGTGATGAAACACATTTGTTGCCTCCACCTTTAGCTGGAACAGCTTTCCTGCATGTTTTGTAAAGTGCTGTGTTTTGTTGGAGGTTGTTGAAGTAGTTCCCTTTTCGGTACTAAATCATCATCGGAGGCTGACATGCTGCTCTTGCCCTCAGACATGCCCAGGTTGTAAACATGGTGTTGCTATAACAATGTAATTGCAATATGAGATTTTTAGATCAGTATTATCGCGGACGTTATGTTACTTCAAATCCCTGTCGTAGGGCTTCGGTTATCTAGTTATTTTGAGGTTTAAATATTTTTTTTTCCTCTTTGTTGCAGTTCATGTTTCGGTCTGTCTTGTGTTATGATGGCTGTCTCTGCCTACAAGCCCCGTGGTGAGTAAAAACAAACACACACAAACACGTGTGCTAGATATTAATGAAATAATCAACACCAAAATGATACACAAGCTTCACAGATGTCTATACACCTGGATGTGTGTGATCACCATTTGTAAGATGCCTGAAGGTTTGGTTGGAGTGACGGCTTTAAGCAACATGCCCGAAGATGTGACTCTCAGTTAAAACCAGTGGCCTTGAAGAGCAGCATTCTTTTTTGAGCAAGAACGAAGCGTTTTGAATATTAAATTTGAGTGCGTAACAGTAATTCATGGGCCGAGGCCTACAGAAAATGGAGTAATGTGATGTTAAGCCACTCATGTTCTTTAAAGTGCTGCTTTGAGGGTCTCAAAGCAGTAAAAGCAACTTTTCTCTCACTTTCTCTGCAGTCCTCTCAGAGCTCATCTTCTTGGCTCTTTCCCTGAATGGCTTTGGAGGGATCTGCCTGACCTTCACCTCTATCACGGTAAGACACACAAAGACCTGCAGTCTGATTAATGGTGGAGAATATGCAGTGCAATTATATACTGCACAGGCACCTCGATATATAACCTATCCTCTGCCGTCATCAGTTATTTCAATGGCCAGTTGCAGTGCAGTTGGTTTCAAGTTAACTTCTCATTTACTTGTGTAATTGTGCCTATTGTGATATTGTTGGAACAACACAATCACTCCTCTTAGTGCCAGTTTTCATTTTTTTGTGTGGCAAAGGTCTTCAGACACATCTCTCACTAGTTTTGTTTCCAGTCTTTGAAATCTTTCTCCTCCTACCTCTGCCACACTTGTTCTGTACTGTGTGGCTCTCTGAATTTCTCAACAGTACTTCATTCTAGTTCGTGACACTTGGAAACGCTGTGACAATTGTGTATATCCATCTCCTGCTTTTTTAGCATCAACAAATCTTCTCCTCAAGTCTAAACTGATTTCTTTTGTTTTTGGCACAATGCTTTCTCAAGTGACAGCTCATACCCTCGCTGAAGTGTTTATAGTGTGTGTAAAGTGGAAGATAATCCTCAGATTTAACTTGATTTTACAAGCTTTGAGTAGAAATAGAAATTATGTATGCTTTCTAAAGAAAACCAGTATGTTTAGAAATGCTATGTTGAAAATCTCTCATTCTGTTAAAAAAGCACTTGGGAAATCTTAGATAAAAACTTCCAATTTAATAGGTAGGCTGAACATTTTTTCCTCATCTCTATGTCCCATAGTATAATATAATTACGTAGCTCTTTCTAAGAAATTACTGATATTTTTTTGTCCTGAAAAAAATTAGCAGAAAGATTTCGGTAGCTGAGGGTGTTTGCATGGTTAGTGCCTGAGCTGAGGAAACAGCATGTGTTATTGTGGCTGGGGGGCGGGGGTGGGCTGTTTGTTTAAATCCACATCAGGCATGTGTATGTGCGTGTGATCTATCAGCTGTTAACGTTATCAAGTGTGGGTTTTTTTTATTACTGTCCTGGCAAGTATTTAGGTTGGTGTTCAGTGTTGATACAGTGTTTCTGTCAGAGTGCACATGACTTCTACCACATGGAAAGACTCCCATTTGTGTTTCCGCCAATAGCAGCCCGAGGCTGCACGCACACCCTCCCCAGTTCCCGGCCCCTTTACCTCTAATCAAAAATACTCAAGGACACATTTTTCCTCTTGTTGAGGTCTTCCTCACGACCTTCTTCCTGCTGTCTTCTGTTTCTTTGCTCAGCAGTCAGCAGAATAATCACTGCGCAACCTTTTAAACTCTGCGTGACTGTGCACACATGCAGATGTGCAAATGTGCGCACACGGGGAGATGAATATGAAACAGATGTTACAATGCTGTTTATGAAGTTTGAGACTGACTGTGGACAGGTGACCTCGTCCTGTGACCTTTTCTCTTTAGGCTCTGTGTAAAATATCAGCAAGGAAACTTATCGGAGGGATATATAGCTACTCGGGGGGAGATTTGTGTTCTTCCATGTCTGCTGACTGTACTCAAAAACTGCTGACATGGCTGTTTTACACAAAGAAACATGTAAGAGTAGTCCGTTATAAAACTGGATGTCATTGAGTATAAAGGATGGTTTAGGGTGATGTTAACAAAACAAACATTGCAGATGATTTGAAAAAAGAAAAAAGTGTGTAACTTTCAGTGACCTCTTGGTTGTGACTCAGACAGACTTTGTTCTTGTTTCTACAGTCACCAGAATTTCGTTGTTTAATTATGGAGAAATGCTTCTGGAGTGGAGTAGCGTGTTCATGCGTGTTCATGACTCATTATTTTAAATATCACTTTTTTTTCCCAAGCACAAGCATACAAAAAGGACACCAAATTTAAAGGCGAGATGAATATGATTAATATGGCACAGTGTTTGGCATAATTAAAACAGTTTGCATTTTTTAGAAGAAAAAAAGAAGACACAATTTTGTACAAAAAAAGCACACTCTCACGACGCATTTTACAGTAAGGAAGCACAAGTAGCAGCACGGAAACATGGAGTTCCTTTCAGTGTTGGCCCGCTCAGACACACTCACATAACGCCCTTTCTAACCTGTCAAACAACCACGATTAATATCACACACCGACACACACGCACACGCTTGGGTAATGTTCAGCTGCCCCCCTCCTGTTTGTCCCTGACTGTTCTCTGTGTCCCTCGCTCCCTCCCTCCCTCTGTCAGCACTTCTAATTGGGTTGAGTTTACCAACAGTGACCGAACTCAGTGTTGCTGTTGCTGTGAATGACTACGAAGTGTGAGGACAGAGATGCACACACAGACTCACAAATGCCATCATGATTTAAACCATGTGCCTGAGAGTAAAATAAGACCATCTCAGTTGTTTGTTGTGTTCGAAAAAAAGACTCTTACAGTCTCCTAGAGTCAATTACTGGGGGAAACCCCATATAAATATAAATATATCATTTGATTTTCTACAATAAAATATTAGTTTTCTGTAATAAAAAATGTATTCATCTAATGATGTAATAGCAACTTAGCAACTTAGCTCAGCAACTTTCTGCACAGATTATAACTTCAATTTCGTAGTTAAACAATGGAGAAGTTCAGTAAACTACAGTTTGAAGGTTGGAAGATATTTTTTCTGTCAATTTCAGCAGAATCTGTCAGTGTAGTAAAGGCAATTTCAGTATTGTGATTAAGGTTAAAACACAAAGGTAGTGTCACAGTGCCCAATAGAGCCATTGCAACATCAGGCTGCAGCTAAATTCACTGTCATGTGCTGAATTAAGCCAATATAATGTTGCTCTGATATCAGCTGACCAGCAGAAATATTGAAGGTTCAGTAGCGAAAGATCCCATCCTCACAGCAGTGCTGCAGAATACCCCTGCGAATGTGTGTTTTGTAAAAATGTTTATAACGATTAGTGATCCATATTTCCAAGTATTTAAATTGATCTTTACTCAGTTTAAATGGCAATGAGTTAAATATGATCTGTCTAGCTGCTGTATTAATTAATAAAGTTCACTTTTTTTTGCATATATATTTTATAGCCTGATATCTTCCCCTAATCACCCAGTAAGGACAGTACTTACTTACTGAAACATACAGAAGGGTATCATCTGCGTCCTGCTTTAAACTTAGATGAAAGTTGAAACATTTAGAACTCCATAACCTTGATAGTTAACTGCCTGACTTTACAGGTACCACTGTGTTGTCTGTAGATTTTCAGTTATTTTTGTAATAATTTTATGTTGCCAACAATAACAAGATTGTAAATTATTTTTGAATGGATGCTATCAGTTACAGCAGGTCAAAAGATTGTGGGTTTTATTTCAAGAAGGACTGATGAAAATTAAGTGAAAATCGACAGTTGATTTATTGACTTATTACTGCCCTCTATTTCTGTGGTTTAATGGATCACTGAAAGTCACAAGGAAATGGCAACAAGATGATTTATTCTTTCTTTCTTCCTTTTTTTTGTTTTTTGGAGTCACATTGTTATCAGGAATGCACAACCTTTATAAAGTCTTCTAAGAATGCTTTCTATCAAAGCAAGACTAATTTTTCTGTCACATGTAGCCTGTCATCTTTGAAAGAATGAGGCGTGGCCTGTTTAGGCTTGTCTTTAATTGACATGGTATTGCCCCTAAATAAAAGGATGTTCTCTGACTGCTCTCCAGGTAAGTAAAGAAGACTGTGAAATATAAAAGGAAACCTCAAACATGAGTCCACATGCAACAAGTCCACTGTAGCAGGATTTGAAAGGGAGCAGAGAGTTGAGCTGTAAAAAAGAAGCCAGTGCTAATCAGCTGCAATTTAGTGTTTCCTGCTGGGACTTCCACAGAGAGGGTCTGCAGATGCAGTTTTGGGAGCTCAAACACAAAATCTTTCTTTCTTTCTTTCTTTCTTTAAATTAATTTCTGTCATTGCTAATTTTATATATCAATCTTTCTTTCTCTCCTTTCCCCCATTCACTCTCCCTTCTTGTATCCCGTCTTTAAAATTTCACTGCTCATTAATCTGTTATTTGGCCCATTCTCCCAGTGATTAAAGTCTTAATTAAACTCTGTGCCAAAGCCTTACAACACCCAAGTGAATGAGCACAGCATGAGTAGAGCCTGAACTCATTAGCTGTGGCAAGCGGATCTTTTTTTTCCCTTCAACTGTGATTTTTGACACCAATTGACCCGTGTCTGCCTCCATACAGTCATGTGTTTGAGTCCACATCCCTCCGGGCAGCATTGGGCATGTAGGAGAAGTTTTGCAAGGCCCTGTAGGAAATATATATTATATTGGAACTGCCAGAACATAGAGGTGGTAGATGGACATATATATTTTCTGCATAAGTAAGCTGACATCTCACAAGGCTGGAAGTTCTTTGCTTTAACGTGAGACACAGGCAACCTTGTGTGCTCAGAGGGCCTTATTGCCCACATTCCACAAACTTCCACAGCACTGCAGACCTTATGGCCGTAGACGAGCTGTGAAGTATTTCAGTTTTCAGAAGTGCTGAATAAGAACGGGTGTTCTCTCAGCTGTTTTTCTCATCTCACTCAGACAGCTCAACTCTTTCCCTGAACATCCTCAGGAAAGCTTTTCTTTCCTGTTTACCTGCCAAACTCTTGGTGTCAGCTGTCGAGGTGACCTCGTGCACCCCACCGCCCCCTTCAGCACACACACCACAGTCGGCCAGCTGCAAATCATCACAGTTATGCAATGTCAAGACAGCAGACAAAATTAACACATGCACACATGGAACATCAAAACAAGCACACTTCTCACCCACACCATCCACCTTGCATCTTGTTGGGCACAAAGGCAATATTTAGTAATAAAACTTTCCATGCAGCTCTTGTTCACACTATGTCTCTTTTAGAATTGTGACGGGAAAGTTAAAGACTGCAAGACAACATGAGCATTTCATAGTAATTAGAAGATACCAGACATCCATTAAAACAACTGAGATCAATATTTTTAAACTAACAGTGGATCAAGTACCTATGTGTAGTGCGAGAGGTGTACTTTGTAGTAATGAGTAAACAAAGGATTATAAACAGACTGCAATTTCCTTAGCTCTATAGAATTTTTTTATTACAAATTATTTTAGGTTTACCAACCCACAACTTTACTGTGTTGGTTCCCACCACTATCTTGGTACAGCTGTTTCCAATGAAAACCCTTATGTACGCTAGCTGATAAACTAGCAAATACAAAACAGAGTTACAGATTCGCAAGCAAACACCGCTTGATATTTCACTCAGGAGTAGGTTTGTGTGTGGTGGGGGGGGGGGCTTTCTACCAAGTCAGCCATATCAACTTTCTAAGTAGCGTATGCTGGTGTTGTTTTCAGCTCATTGTTAATTAATGCAGGTTTAAATAACTTAAAGAGATACTGAAATACAGATTTTTAGCATAAAGAGCTTTAATCAACATCATCTTTCCACCTATATACATCCATCTCCTGATACAAATGTCAGGAGCTTAGCACTGAGCACATTAATATTTAATAAATGTTCTCTGCCTCAATGTCAGTGTGAGGGTGTGGAAACTGTGTGAGGGACCAAAGTGGCACTGACAGTGTGGGGAGATTAGGTGACGCTTGCAGACGATTTGGAAAATTGTGGTCAGTGCTGGGAGAGAATAGCAAGCTTGTCATGCAGCACAATAAAAATCCTACACATGTGATTTTTATAATCACGATTAACCCATTTAAAACTCTAATTAAAAGGACACTTAGTGTGCTGCCAGCACAATAGGTCATTGTTGCGTTTGCTAAGCTCCTTACCACTGTAAAAGGTTGAGCTAATATATGGTGCACTAGTGCCTGGTGCCCAACACTTGTCCCCTTTTGACGGCCCTCATGCCGGGTCAGAAGAACCCAGTGAAGTCTGAAATTGTTTGAAGTTTGTTGAAATTGCAAGAATAAAGATGTTTCTTAGTATAGTATAATCCTTTTTAGAACTATGGGGCCATGACCTCATTTCTTGATTCCTTTGAGATGGAAACTAATATTTTTAATGAGTCTGTTCTGCAGGAAGAGAGAGCTGTTACTGGTTGCAAACACTGCAGGCTAGAGCAGTGAACCGTTGCTGGTTAGGTGCAACTTCATCAGTCTTCAGTAGTTCATCCTGCTAACACAAAGCAGCTGACTGCCCTCTGCTGGCAGGATAGCATAGTGATCATTATTTTATTGACTGTGTTTCTTTTGTCTCTGTGGCTGCAGCTCCCAAACATGTTCGGCGCCCTGAGCTCCACCATAATGTCTCTGATGATTGGCTCCTACGCTTCCTCTGCTGTCACCTTCCCTGGAGTCAAGGTAAATTAAGCTTATGTTAACAAATGGACCTTTTAAAGTTACACACTTAGATGGTTTTACATAAACCAGGTGGAGCTGTAGCTGTAAGACTACTTCAGGGTGACTTTGAGATGTAAAAAAATGTTATGGATGGACTTGTAAGTCGTAAATGGCCAGGTACAGCATCGTAAATAAATGCATAAATGTGTCTGGATGTGTTCTAAACACGTTCACCATAAAAACTTTACAAGGTGATAATATGTCAGTGTTGTGTTTACAACTTGTTCTGTTTCCGCCATGTGTTGTGTTTTTATTTTTGGTGAGTCAACACAGCTTTAAACACAAGTGAAACAACCCAATCCTTCCCTTCTTTTTCTCCCAGCTTATCTATGATGCAGGGGTGTCATTCACAGCAATCATGTGGACATGGGCGGGTCTTGCTGGGTTTGTCTTCATGAACTGTTTTATCAACTGGCCCAAAGAAGGCTTCCCAACACCAGAAGAGGTGGACTACAGGTCTGTTTTTTTCCTTTTTCCTTGAATATTGGCACATATTCAAAGTTAGTAACAATCTTGCCTCATTGAAACCCTCATATGTGCTGATAACAGTAAGATCCTCACAAATCAAGAGCCGCCTTCATCTGACCAGAAGGTTGCTGGCGAGAGACTGAGCCAACAAAACGGAGACGTCCAACGGTCCACAGAGAGACTTCCTAACGGACCTGATGCTACACCCAGTAGGTTAACACAGCTGTGCCATTTTGGAGGAGATTACAGTACTGTATTATTCCTGGGTAAACCAAAATTTTTAAAGTTTTGTGTTATGGGGCTTGGTTTTTGTCTCCAGACTCTGACTGTACATGTATGTCCCCCACAATGTACTCACACACACATACTACCTCTCAGTGGCTTGTACATCTCAAGCTGAGAACTGCAGATTTATTTTTGTGATGTAAATGACAGACTGGATCTCTCACAAGTTTTATAGTAAAAGTTAAAGCACTCTTGTTCTCTCACAGATTCCGTTCCTTTCCGTCGATCCGTATTCTCTCCCATCTTCCTCTGGAGTCTGGTTACCATGGGGATGTCCCAGTTGAGAATCATCTTTTATATGGGGGCAATGAACAAGATGCTGGAGTTCTTGATCAGGCATGGAGAAGAGCACCGTGAGTGTCCAACCCTCAAACACAGTTTTAACTGTGCTGTTAAAAACCTTTGAGCAATACTGACAGAAGTCTTTGTTTTTATATTATATATATATATATTCCAGCATCTGATGAGCTAGCTACCGAGGCAGCAGAGAATGGTGAGCACTGTAGTAATATGGCTTTAAATTTAAATTTGTACTTTAATTGGGTTGCCCCCCCCCACCTCATCTTAATTTAATATTTTCTTTTTCAGTGGGTTTCTACTCATCCATCTTTGGCACACTGCAGCTGTTATGTCTGCTCACATGTCCTCTAATTGGCTACATCATGGACTGGAAGATGAAGGAGTGTGAAGAGGATCAAACGGTCCCTTCAGGCACAGAACAGAAGTATGTGCAGCAAAAACTGACATATTTGGGAATAAATTTTTTTTTTTCCCTTTGTGGGTTAGTTTGACAGGAAAGACATGAACACAGGAAGATGGAGAAGGATTCAAGCTGGACCAGCTAGGCCATTCGATGACTTAATAAATGATGAACACACATTGTTTATGTATGCCACTGTGATGGGAATGGTGGAGCATACTCTTAATGTTAACTTGTTTACCCGTGTCCCCATCAGGCTCAACAGTCAACCCAAAAGAGACCGTAAGATTCAGAAGGTGACGAACGCCATGAGGGCGTTCATCCTCACCAACATGCTGCTAATTTTATTCGGATGCTGCTGCCTCATAGACAGCCTGCCTCTACAGGTAACACATTACACTATGACAACAGTGACGCAACAATCATTAGTCCCAATACGCCGATCTGTTGACTCCATTGCTTCTTCCCTCTCTTTTCCACCATAGATCTTGACCTTCATCCTCCACACCATGGTCCGAGGCTTCATCCACTCCTGTTGTGGAGGCCTTTATGCTGCTGTGTAAGTTCTGTGCTGTTTTGTACATCACAATCCCACACAGAGGACATTGAATATGTTACCGAAAGCTCAATTTTGAAATCACATGGCAATCATTTAAGTGGCATCATAACTGTAAAAAGTCTTCATCAAAGTAAAAATTTGTTTAGTTTCCAGTTCATTAATAAAAGCACCAAGATTTAATTTAAAAAATACAGTGGGCTCTTTTCTGACCCATTTAGTGTTATTATCTAACACCAAATAAACACAAAAACTAAAGCAGGGCTTTACAGTGTGATAAAAGCAACCAGATGTGGTAACAAAAGGAAGGGATCCTTACAAACTGCAAACTTTCAGCTTATTCTGTTAGCAAAATTGATTTATACATTAGTAACTGTTTTTAATCTCAAATAAAGCAGCATGATTTGCATAATTAAGGATTTGTAAATGTCTGGTAGTCCATCATCACCCAATGGTGTGTGTGTGGGCTTTCACAAAGCAAAGAATATGTATGTGCAGACATTAAACTTGTCACCACTACAACCTTATGAGTGCCCTCCAGAGCCACGTCAGCTCTGAAAACAAACTCCCTCTGGCACTAAATGCTGCATTGCAATGTAGAGTTTATGTCTCCAACACAAAATCAGCTGTTTTAGTTTATGTATTGTCAGTCTGTTGTCATTTGGTATTTCAGACTAACCACTAAATCTCTCCCACAGCTACCCGTCCAACCACTTTGGCACCCTGACAGGCCTCCAGTCCATGATCAGTGCTGTGGTTGCTCTGCTGCAGCAGCCGCTCTTCATTGCCATGGTCGGACCGCTGAAAGGAGACCCCTACTGGGTGAGAAAACACATTTTCTCTGCATGCCTGCAATCTTCCCAGTGAGACGAACACATAAACAAACTCTCAGCACTGTTTATTGCAGCACCAACTATACGTAGTTATGGGGGAATTATTATTGTAAATAAAATTCATTTGTGTGTTGGCTACAGCTTTATCCACATTCATTTCATTCATTATGATTGCCATGCAACTGAAGACTTATGAGGTCAAATAGATATCTTAAATTAGACCTGCATACAACCTGAAATATCTGCATGACTACTCGAATATTGTGAACATTCGGGTTCCAAACCCAGTGAATCCAGATCACTTTGGTCACCTGCGGTACCATGTGACTTTATCCAGAGCCACTTAGCAGGTTGACATTTGTGGTTTGTAGTGAGATCTTTCAGCAACTGAAGGATGAATTTTCATGAAATCTGGCACAAATACACTGCTCAAAAAAAGCTAGTCCATTTTTGCTGAAATTTCATTGCAGCAACTCATAATGGTACTCAGTAGTTTGTATGGCCCCCATGTGCCCGACAATATTGGGGCATGCTCCTAAAAAGACGATGGATAATGTTCTGGGGGATCTCTTCCCAGATCTGGACCAGGGCATCACTGAGCTCTTGGACAGTCTGAGGTGCAACCTGATGGATTTAGATGGACTGAAATATAACGTCCCAGAGGTGTTGTACTGGATTTAGGTCAGGCAAGTGTGGGGGGCCAGTCAGTGGTATTCGTTCCTTCACCCTCCAGGAACTGCCTGCATACTCTTGCCACCCACTGCACCAGCATACAGTCTGACAATGGTTTCAAGGATTTCATCTTGATACCTAATGGCAGTCAGGGTGTCATTGCCTGTAGAGGTCTGTGTGCCCCTCCATGGATATGCCTCCCCAGACCATCACTGACCCACCACCAAATCAGTCATACTGAACAATGTTACAGGCAGCATACGTTTTTTCTGTAGTTTAAAAATGGTTACAGTTGAAACTTCCAGTTGTAATTCTGGCCTGACAATAAGAAGAGTCCAACCATAATTATAACTGTCCATCTCCACCAACCTTTCTTGCAGATCAACTTCAGCCTGCTGATGTTCTCGTTAACTGGCTTCCTATTGCCAGGTTACCTGTTCCATCACCGCAGACAGTTGCTGAGGGAAAAGGAGGCCAGAGACAAGCTGGCTGCTGGTCAAGAGATGGAGGCGCTCAACCACACTGACACCAATGGCTGCAAACCTCACACTAATGGCTTCGCTGCTGTAGACGCTTAGACAAACCACGGCCTAGAACAGGGGGAATTGTAGGATAACTTTTAAAAATGAGCACCAGCAATTTAAAAATATATTTTTTTATTTGTATCTTTTTTCTTTCTTTTTTTCTTGCTGGTGCCAGTTTTGCTCACAACAAACCACATCAGAAAGAAAATGGTATCCCCCATGTGACTTTAAGGTTCTAGGATTTTTAGGGAGATGTGTCATCACTTCTTACTTTTAAAAAATGTATTTTCTCTTGGTCAAGGAGCCAAATTAGTGTGTTTTAAAGCCATAGATTTCATTTGATATCACAGTACTTGAAATACTATGATATAGTTTTCTGGTAATCATGATAATACTTGCTAACACCAAAGGACAACTTGAAGTTGTTAAGTTACACTTCCTGCTCAGTATTTTTAGGACTGAAACCTATAATCCACTATATGAATGAAAGTATTGGGCCTCTTAATCTTTGAATTCAGGTGTTTTCAGCTCCATAGCCACAAGCATATGAAGTCAAGGACCTAGCCATGCAGTCTGTATGCGGTGTTATTGCAAAGTGGAAGTGTTTATGAAGTGCAGTTTATTCATTTACTAAGTCGTAGACCTCATAATGTTACAGGTCGGGGGTCACCAAGTGCTGAGCTGCATAGTGGGTAAGTGTTGCCAGCAAGCTGGTTCAGTAACTGTGGAGTTCCAAATGTCCTCTGGCATTAACATCAGCACAAAAACTGTATGCTGGGAGCTTCATGACATGCCCCAGCAGCTCCTGGAGGTGGCCCAGTACTTTTATCCATAAAGTGTAAATTAATTGTGATTTTTCTACTGTAGTTTCCAAGAAACTATAAACATAGACATCTTTGAAACACTGTTGAGGCAAAAGACATCTATGAGACCTAAAGCATGAAGGAGCTTTTAGGGGAATTTCAGCTCTTGGAACACTTTCTCTGATTCTCACACAAGCACACAGACTGACACCACATCTACCTCCATTTCTTTTTTTTTGGTCTTGTACCGTCTCTCTTCAACTGACTCCTGTGTCTATGGAGCATTTAATCTTTTTTCTTTTCTCCCCTGCAGTGGAAAAAAATTGTTTAAAATACCCATAGTGGAAAAGAGAGGTTTCTCCTTGTGCATTTGTGTGCTTCAGAGATCAAGTTTCATCCATTTATTCAGTCCTCACATTTCTGGACTCTTATATATAGGAAAACATTTTGTAAGTAACTTTTACAAGGAAAAATGGGATGGGTTTTGGGAATTGTGGCACATACTGTGTCAGTGTTTAGGAACATGTGTATTGAAGTGTCATTATTGTAATTACTGTAGCATCAAAAAGGGAAGCGTTATCATCAAATGCTATTGTGTTGCGGGCTATTATAAAGGAAGCTTAGATTATTTTTAAAGTTTATTCTGCTGTTTTATGTCATAGCAAAAAACAACCTCCAACAGATTGCCTTGTAAATAGATGTGAGGTGTGACTTGGATTTTATGACCTGGTGCTGTGTACAGTACTGTATGTGTACAGTATAATAAGTGAAGGCTGAGGAGGAACTGGCTGTGGTTAAAAAAAAAAAATTGTACATGTGATTTTTTAAAAAAAACAATTCAAAGATGCATCAAGGTGCAGCATGTGATCCTCTCTCAGCCAGCAGCAGGTGAAAACAAAATGTACATTTATTCCAAAGTGACAACAATGTGTTATGTAAACTTAGCACAAAAAGAAAGAAAACAGACTTTCCATGGGTATAAGATTTATTGCGAAGAAGCGGTTACAACAAAGAAATAACACAAGTTTCACTGATTTTTGTGCCAAGTTTACATGTTTGTTCTGCACAAATAAGCCGCATCAAGTCTATTTATGAAATCAGCTGTAATGTATATTTTTAATTGAGTCCATTTCAGTGCCTAGGCAGCTTGGGCAGCAGATTTTTCCTGCTCATAGGTCATGTGTTCAGCTGATTGACTCTTTGCACTCTTGCTTAGAAATGACTGTGCTTTATTTCAGCTTTGTGCCTATGCTGCTACCATTGCAGTGGAAGGCAAGATTAATGCCTCCACCAAACACATTTCTCTGTAAACCAAAGGCATCTTTAGGGACTGTGAAGACAGTTGATGGTACAGCACTGTTCCTTGGAAGAGTTTGGACGCTCATCCTTCGAAGAACAAAACACCAGGAGTGCCTTCCTAAACTATGCATTAGTCCTTCAGTGAAGTCCAATTTGGTCTTGTCTGTTAATGCAGCTTTATAATCTTTTTACTGGCTGTAATTTTTTATTTCTTTGTATAGATAAGTGTTTCAAAGTTCATGTTTTACTTTATGGTAGTTGCTTTACGTTCCTCATACCACACTAAAATATTTAATAACTATCTGTTGCCTTACATATCCCTGGAAGTAGAAGTCAGAAAAGTTAGTGACCTCCTTCTGCTTTTGTCTTTATACTTGATTTATTGGTTGCCACCTTAAATTTAATCCATGTCTCTTGACAGTCTTGAAAACATCCTTTGCTGTATCTCTACAGCCTGTATTATGTATTTGTCTCCATCATTAGGGTTGAAGTGCTGTATATGTAGCTAAATGTAAAGCTTTAATCACTAAAACCAGCATGTACATTTGGTAAATAAATAAAGATCAAATGCCAAAGTGCTTAAGTGGCGTGCAACAGTGTGATCATCATTTTAAACCTGATTGTAATTTAAGACAAACAGAGATGCAAACAAAGATAGTAACCAAACTTTATTTGATTTTGGCATTATGGTCAAAAGATATCACAACATAATTAAAGAGAGACATACACACATCATCCACAACACTTTCCATCAAATCTGTGTCACAGCTCACTCACTCACTCACTCACTCATCCAGCCATTTTTTTCTCTCTTTAAACATACTCTTAATAATACAATTACTTGTAAAATACACACACACCCTCTTACAAAATTCTCACATTCAAGCACAGGCATGCACACGGTAGGCTGCTGTCTATCTGAGGCTGTTGCTGTTGGGTTGTGATCCAGCGAGGCCAGGGTGGTCGGGACTGTGGCGGTTCTGAGCACAGGGAGAAAGAAAGCTGTAACACTTACAGCATGTATGCAGCTGTGGTGTTCACTGCTGCTGAATGACATGAAGCAGGAATTCATTGAGCTTACACCTTCAAGATGGATTTAAAAGTGATGAGGATTTCTCTCTCTCTCTCACACACACATGCGCCACACACACACACACACACACAAAATTAAAAAAGACAGTTTGTTTAAACCTGAGGTGTCTCAGAAAGGACTAAAACTAGGGAGAAAATGAGAATTGGTTCTTGCACAACCTTTTTCATGGCCAGGCAGTGTACATATAGGTATAACCCACAAGAGGGAAACTAAACCTTGATGTAAAGTTACCTAAATTGGCATCAAACTATACTTAAACATGACAAAGATAAACAGAATTGTCAGCAAATTTGTTGATAAAAAGCAGAATGTGGGTTCTATGTACATCCCAGCAGCAATGAAAGGCAAACAGGCTGAACCTTTACATAATCTGCAGCAAAAATTACATGTTGCAGCTTTTGATTGTATCACCTTTGCAAATGTGTTCTTTCTGACATTAAAAGGTAGTTAAATATAGAAATGAATGCTCTATAGTGTAGTGGTTTACATATTTGCCTAAAAGGTCGTGTTTGTAAATGAGAAACTAGTTGTCAAATATTTTTTACCTGGTAAAATAAAGGTTTAAAAAAAACAAACAAAAAAAACCAAAACAGACAAACGTCCCCAGTGTGATCCTGGGAGGAGACACAAATCCCTTTGGGGTTGTGTCAGGAAGGGCATCTGGTGTAAAAATCTGCCAAATCAAACACACTGAGCTAATTGGTGTGGCGACCCCTTGTGAATAAGAGAGCAGACAAAAGTAGCTTTTTTTAAATTCCGAAATGATAACAGAAATCAAGTGTGCAAAAAGTGAAGCGACTATAATAATGAGATTATAAAGTCAGTACAAACTGTTGAGTTGAAAAGGAAATGGTTAAAGTAATAATAAATGCTGGTTCTTTTCTGAAAGCTAGTTTTGCAACTAATTAATTCTCTCTGGGTGAAAACTGTATTAAACATTTTGTATGATCTAAAAAATACAATGAACAGGAATGGTTCAGCATGAATAAAGACAGAATTTATTAATGTCTAACTGGAGTTCAGGTGGGATTTGATAGATGTTCCTACCTTCTTCTTTTTCTTGTCTTTCTTCTTTTTCTTGCGGTCAGGATCATCATCCCTCTTTTTCTTCTTCTTCTTGGGATCAGAGTCCGATGGCGTTTCTGTGACATCATCAACAGGTTAGTGAACTGAGATTATCGGTACCTCTCTGCAGACATGTATGTGGATAGTTTATATCATACCTTGTGGTAATGGATCCTGCGGTCGGTGGTGCTTGTGCTTGTGTTTGCTCTTCTTCTTCGGAGGCTGTATGTGCATCAGTCTGTACTGTTCTGGGAGCTGTAAAGATGTGATGAGAAATCAGGTGTGTACTTAATATTCAAAATATGAGAATTGAGATGATTTAACCGTCTACAGTTTGAATAATCAGTGTCAGCATGTTGAAAATACTTTATACTGTAATGGATTGTGTAGTATGTACCGGCCCTGTGTGTAGTCTGAAGCCTGTGAGCAGAGCGCCAGTCAGTGGGCTGAAGGAGTTTCCACACACTGGAGGCTTATCAATCAGAGAACGCAATGAGCTGCCATCCTGCGTACCTGGACAATCAATCATACCTGCAGCGCAGTAGAAGATGACAGGTGGGAATGAAAGAGGTGAGAGATCTCAAAAGAGAAGCGCTCAGCTGTGTTCACAATTAAATAAAATTAAATATTCAATCAGAAGACAGTCAGGAGGCAAGCAAACATCAAGACCAAAACCATAGGCATGTTAGTGGTTTCAGCGAGCCAATACAAATCACAACTGAACCCCAGTGATGAACTCAGGTTAATGTGAATGTTAATACATTCACATTTTATTTTGTTATTTTATTTAATCAATTTATATATGTTGGATACTCTATAATACTGCATCAGATCTGATAAATTAATTTTATGTAGAATTTTCAAATAACCACTAGGCAATAAATCTTATACCAAATTTGGAAGAAAAATACATTTGTGGGGTGCACCCATGAAAAACTTCTCAAATCTTCTCTGCCAGTGTCAAGCAACTTATTCTACTACTGACTCTTTTTTTGAGCTTCTGGTACCCCGGGTGCTGACAAACAGGCTCGTGATCATTGGAGGCAATCTCAATGCAGAGAGACATATCAAGATGAGATTCTGTAACAAGTGACAATTCTACATCTCCACAGTCTGGGACTGAACTCTATCCTTCAAGAAAGATGACGCTTGCCCCCAAAGAGCAGGGTTTATCACAGACTACCTCCAGAATTTGGGAGTGAAGAGGAATGGCCTGCCTGCAGTCCCGACTTCAACCCCACTAAACACTTGAGGGATCATCTTGGCTCTGTTGTTCAGGACAACTATGTTGGCTAACTTGCGACAAATACTGGTTGAAAAATGGGATGTCATCCCACAGCACTGTGTAATCAAGCTGGTGACCAGTATGAGAAGGTGCCAGGCTGTTTTGGCTGTCTATGGCTCTTCTGCTAATAAGACTTCAATCACTCAATCCAATAAACTGTACCTAATGCTGTGTCCTAGCAGAAAAAATGGCTGTGTGAAGCATTTTCTGGTAAACTACAAAGTTTATTGACAATTTTATTTGCAGCCAGTTTGATAACAAAGAACGCCCTACACTTAAACTGCATAATCAAAGATCTTACACCCCATAATTTAACTGGCATGTTCAGGCCTGTGAATGAGGCCTACATCTGCAAAAATGACTACCAGATTTGGCTTTATTAAATGACCCAAAATGGTAAATTATTATCACATTAAAGCTTGTGAAACAGGCTGGTGTGTGCTAGCTGCAGGATAGACTACATGTATAACTGTAATCATGTATGACAACTAGGAAACTTTTTTGCTGCCTGTTTATTGACTAGTTGAGGGCTTTGAGCAGACCCAAAAATGCAGGCGAAACCGATGTAGAGCATTCATTTTACTTTACAGAATATCAATAAGACAAGAACTTAAGCTACTACTGCAAGCTATTAACTTTTCTGTTCTCTCTCCTGTAGGGTTTTTTTTTTTTGTGTGTGTGTGTGTGTCCTTGGTCTTTCTATCATCTCCATTTTCCCCTCACACCTCTCATTGCTCCTCCTGGAGGTTAGAGAGCTTTTCCTTCCCACTGTTCTTAAGTGCTTGTCCACAGGGGATCATCGGAATCGGGCCCTTGCAACTCGGTTCTCAATTTGGCTTAGTAAAACTCACTTTAAAGAATTAACTCTCAGACTGAGGGATCCAGCTGACAGTAAGACATATATTTAATGGCTACCAAAATAAAGATAATTGTACAGCTTGTGTCCCCATTTAAGTGTGCTGTCCAGAGCATTAAAAACGGGTTATCCCACCATAACCTACCTGGTAACTCTGGCAGAAAGTTGCTGAGCTTCTCCTTCACCTTCTTCCCACAGAACTTGTTGTAAGCATGCTCCAGGTTGTAGTGCGTGATGAGGTTGGTGTTGCCTGTTAACTCGTTTCCCACTAAACAGACACCATATCTGCATTAGCTTGATGCGTGACAATTTTTTTTTTACAATCTATAGTTTTATTTGTGAGGTTGATGCCCCTTTCCAAAGTGAACCTGCGTTACTACAAGTATGCTCATTCTGGTAATAACAGGAGTTATGTAATTTTTTTAAAACCACGAGATAAGTGTTAAAACTATAAACTTTTGTGTTACACACTTAATAAAAACCCACTCGATTTTAGCCGCTAGACTAGTTAGCCTACGCGAGCTAGCATTGTTTACAAACTGTTTAGCAGCCTCTGATTACGGCTAAACTGTTTTGTTTTGTTTTTTTTAATAAAAGGCAAGTAACACACAAAGCATCGAGAAGTTATAGTAATTCATCACTACCAGGCAGCTCCCGTAGTAAGTAGAAAGGTTCATTCATGGCTCCAGGCTTCCTCAGAGCAGGCCCCTCATCCCCGAGCTGCGGTGGCATCTGTCCCGCCATGGCGACTTGATTTTGCGGCATAGGCGGTGGAGGCTTCCCTGGTCCAAAACCCAGAGACGAAGAACCGGGTGGTCCCTGAGCTTCATTTGACCCAAAGAGAGTTGAAAACATTTCCGTCATATCTATCTCTAATAATACATTTATATGGAACAAAAATGCCGGGGTCTTCTAGCTTATGGCCTGCTATAGGTGAGAAAACTGTTCATCGAGAATCCGAGTGTCAACTACTCCGCTCCTCACTTCTGTTCATGGCCCACATACCGTAATACAGGCAACAAACACGCACGGCACCGTAATTGCAGATGTATACAGGACTATAAGCGCTGATCGTTTCCAGAATTTCATGTTTATTTTCAAACAGGCACAGTAAAACAAATTCATTATGTACAGTTAAGTTAGTAGCCATTTTTGAGTAATTCTGAAGATCACGCATCAAAGACATCAGCAGGGGAGAGAGAAGATGCCAGCCTTTCAAACTCTGTCACTGATGCCTAAAAATGAGGGGAAAAAAGATAACACATAACAAAACTATTAACACTCAACCTATGTACTTACAAGTAGAAATCCTCTGGCCCTCAGCAGTCAGCACCTTTATCTAAAGTTATCAAATAAAACCATTAAAGCTGGACTGATATTAAATATTTTGAACATCTACATTAGGAACAAAGAATACATTGGTAGAAATGTATAAAGCCCCTAATACGTTTGACAAAGCTTCACCTTTTCTGTCAGATCTAAGAGAAAAAGGCCACTCCTAAAAAGGTGTGTTGCAATATTGAACAACAGAATAAACATCCTAATTTCAAGGATAAGCTTAATGCAAAAGTAGGTGCCCAAGACAATGTTGTTTTAACTTACCTTTCCAGATGTATATTTTGCTATTTAAAATCAAAATGATAAAGTTTACATGCTGAATATGATTTCTCAGGGATGTTATCAGGTACAACTCATATCTGTTTTGCCAATTATCTACTCTTTCTGTCTCACCTTCCACTCATCAACGGTGGCAGAAATGCGGTTTTCAGTCTGAGCAATGCTCTGTCTTCCACTCTGAACCTTCTGTGCTAGGGCAGCATTCTCTGCTTGAATCTTTTTCAGCTCCCGTCGCATGTAGGCCTCCTGTTTTTGATAGTATGGCATCAAAAGGCTGCAAAAGTCCTGCTCAGGGACCCAACTTGGTCGCCTGAGAAAACATTTGAGATGATGAGGGGATTAAAATGCTTTGAATATTAGTCAGCTGAAATATTACAGTGGGGTGACATGCAGTGAAGGCAATATACATATAACACAAGATCCAAGTTAACCCTTCTATCTGATGCACAAAGTAAATATTGAAATACTTAAATATACATTTAAATATCTGACCAACAATTGTTTCCATACTGTGAAAATATTCAGTTTAATGAAATAAACAATACAAGTAAAGTGAATTTCAGCAGTTTGGTAAGAAAGTAAACTAAACATATATAATCAAAAGGTTGAGATTTCATAAGCTGAAGTGTTTTCAAAGTGGTTTGCTGACCATGCAGGGTCTGGACTGTCCTTGGCAGCTCTCTCTAGTTTGTCCAGCTCATTCAGTTTTAACTCTAGCTGGCCTTCTTCAATCAGTCTGTTGATGTCTTCCTTCATGAGCAAAGAAAACAGATGTTTATGTAAACAAATGAAGATATAGACCAGTAGTAGATCAGGAAATAATGCATATATAGACCATAAGTATTTGGACAGGTACACTTTTTTTTTTTTTACTTTTGCACAGAAAAGTTATTTGGTCATTGGTTTGTCCTGGTGAATGATAAAATGCTACAAAATGGGCTTTGATGCAGAATCTTCAATAGACCTTTGACTTCCATCAGGAAGGAAATCAACAATAAATGTCAGTGTAGCAGTTTTCTATTTACACTTTTCATTGCCACTGTTTTAATAGACCCGTGCAAACTGGCCACTATCAGAAAGGCTGTGCACTTGAATTTAGTATTCATTGTTTTACTTCATGTTCAGTGTGTACTATACATACAGCCTAGACAATATGCAAACAATGCAGAAGGCCTCCAATTTGTTTAGATTTTTTTAACAGAGTATTAACGTAATGTGCTGCAGACCTGTATAGTGCTCCGCAGCTCCTCTATGAACTGCTTGTGAATGCTCTCCATCCTCTGAGGGTTCTTACTGTACAGTGGACGAAACATGCTGACGAATCTGTTAAAGCTGTGAGTGAACAGAGTCAACAAAGTGAAGCAAAGTATGGCCTTTCCTGAAACACCAGGCTTTTTTACTGTTATTTTCTAATGCAGTACCCAAAATGATCTGCTGGGTATAAAACCATGTACCAAATTCCAAATGAACTTGTTTAGAGAAAGCAAGCCTGTTAATATAAACCATAATGTGTGGTGCTATTTCTTATTTCTCAATATGGATTTCTGAAACACTCAAATTAATGTTCAGCAGCCAAAGATTATAGTATAAAAGCGCAGTCTCCCATCTGCAAAAATGTGTCTTCTACAGGCCTCCAAATCTTCTGTCAAAGATCAGACCTCTAAAGATTTTACAAACTTCATTATTCTGTATTAACTTCAGCCACACACTTGACAGCTCATATTCATAGAGCATTAGTACCAGATATTTACCATGAGTAAGTAGTTTTCTAGATAATCAAAATTTTTCCGTAAGACATCTCAGGCTGTTCATAAATTGTTTTGCAAACATAGGGTTCATTAAATATGAGGTTTTCAGAACATATTACACATGTTTACTCTAAAAACGTTGTATACAGTAATCAGAATCCTTCACCTCATACCAAAATACCTGTATTTATTTGTTACAGTTTTGCTTTTTAAGCTCTTTATTGCATTACATGTAAATTTTTATTCATTGAGATATTTTTTCTATTTTCTTTTTAATTGTGTTCCTTCTTTTGTGTATTTTTTTTTAACCTATTCATTGCATTGCTTTGATTTATTTAAGTCATTTAGTTATGTTATTTTTAATTCGTTGCCTGTCGTGGCACAATAACTTCCAAACTTTTGGGATAAATAAAGGAAATTTTATAATCTTGGGGGTAGTTTACGTTATCATACTGGGGCTTCACTGGCCCACTTGAGATTAAATCTGACCAGACTTCTGACTTCGTTAAATGGCCCCACCTGTATTTTACCTGTCTGTGAGCATAGTGCTGTTTAAACCAGCTCTCACTTCTGTTTATGTGTAATTCGAGTAGTTCACCAAAATAACAAGTGATAAACACAACGAGCGACATGTTACCTGGCATCTTCGATGAACTTATTCAGGCTCTTCTGCATCACTTTGTCGAATAGCTTCATCCTCTTGTACCGAGCCTCCGCCTCCTCTGTCGGTTTATTCGGCACCTGTGATGAAACCTCTCCTGTCGCTTCATTAGCCTGGCTTTCAGCTGAGTCTTTCGCACCTAAATTACCTGTAGTATCCGCTTGTGTTACTGACTTGCTTTCCTCCATCTTTTCAGCTGCCTCTGTTTACGTTTTGCAGCGCCCGCCAAATCAACGGCGAGAGGCCAGCCCCAGAAACTACGAAACCGCTCGCCTTTGGCGCATGCGCACGGCAACCCGATCGCTGAACGACTTCACTTCAGCTGTCATTTCTCCTCCAGTCTCTGTCGCGGTGGGTCAGCATGGGTTTAATCACGGGACTCTGCGTTTTCTTGTACCACTTACCTCAGATTTACAAATGGCTGCTGAAACCGTACTATATCATGTCGGTCCTCTTGACCGTCTCCTTCGTGGTGGTGCGAAAGACACCCGGTCTTTGCGAGCACCTGGCGACCCAGCGCGAGGACGGCAACTCCTGTGACTTTGACTGGGTGAGCGTGGTAGGGGGTAGTGTTGCGGTAGTACCTGCAGTTACCTTTGGTGGGGCTGATTCAGCCGCAGAAATATGTTAGTGAGTAGCAGCTGGCTAATTTGTCACGAAGTTGTTAAATTATTTTTGTCTTTACAGAGAGAAGTGGAGATCCTCATGTTTCTCAGTGCAATAGTGATGATGAAGAACAGGAGAGCCAGTAAGTAGCCCACCCCCCCACCACACACAAACACACAACACACACTGTCTCATATGTAAACTTATTGATGTAAGTGTGTGTTTACACTGTAAACTACTAGATCACAAAAGTGGCCCGAACATGCATGTAGCCAATGATCCAAACTACTCAGGAAATCATAGGAAGCACCAGAATTATGTTATTTTTAGGCAAAGTCAAAAAGGACGCTTGGCTTGTCTCTTTACTACCTGTAGCTGTTAACCTTTAACCACACAGTCTGATGTTTAACTGTATCAACTCCTTGATCTGATCTGTTGTGCAAATATTAAGGGGGTGGGAGGGGTTTGATTACACACCGCAAGGTCAACAGGGTTAAGGTGTTCCTCCGCTTTTCATTCGTTGTTTCCTGCTCTTTGTTTTCTCAGTCACATTGGACCAGCATGTGGGGAACTTGTTCATGTTCAGCAAAGTGGCCAACACCATCCTCTTCTTCAGGCTGGACATTCGGCTCGGCATCCTCTACCTTGCACTGTGCCTCGGTCAGTGGTCTCTCGAGCCTTATGCTTCCGCACCCATATATATCATCCACATGTATACAAAGCATGGGAGTTCCTTATAAACAGCAGGGCAACCGTCTGTAACAACCATCTTTTAAAATTGTGCAATGTAAAGTGTGTCCCTTGGGAACCACACCTAGAAAGCACTTATAATCTCAGCACCAGTGGATCTTAACTTTTTTTGAACAGTACAAGCAAATTACTGTTTAATTCAATCAGTGAACTGCTGTGGAAAAGGTATAAACCAATCCCCAGTCTTTAGATAGACACTGATACTGAACCCACTCTTCAGTTAGAGAGGCATGTTAATGAGAATAGGAGTGGTCTTTTGTTTTGACATGCCACATCAATCAGTCCTCTGCAGAGACGAGAGATAATGTCTCTGCTCCTCTGTATTTGCCTTGTGCTGATACAGTTGTGGTCAGAGGTTTACTTACATTCACCATGAGGATGAGTGTCATGATTCTAATGATTTCTTTGAACTGTTCTTTTTCCAGGGTGGAATGATTGTACAGCATACATCTTTAATAACTTTAAAAAACAAGAATTGAGTGCACATGTTTGAATTAGTTTTGGACTTTCTCTAATCAACACAGGGTCACAATTATAGATGTCCCTTAGCAAGTTGTACCTCGATCAGACACTTTTAGTAGCCATCAACAAGCTTCTGGTTGGATATCTGATCACTATTCTTGGCAGAATTAGTGGAGTTCATTTAAACTGGTTGGCTTCCCGGCATGGAGCAGCCTTTCAAGGATAAGAAATTGTCAGCGACATCACTGTAAAGAAGAGTGACCTCAGCAGTTTCCTTGTACTCATTTTGATTTTTTTTCCAGTGAAAGTGAAGAACAATGAGAATGCATTTTTACTCTGAAGTCCTGCATTTCTCAACTGGCAGAGACTTATTTTTTAAAGGAAAAAGTTTCAGATCTTTTCAGTGTTTGAGAATGTGACTGACCTTTCTCCTTTAAAACCCACTACAATTTACTTTTGGTAAAGCAGCAACTGGATTCCTGCCACTCTTTTTCTTTGTTGGCTTATTAGAAACTGTCTTAACCAGCACTCTGGAGTAAATGTGTTTTTATTAAGTGGCCTATAGGTGGTGCTATTGTGTAAGTTTTTTGTTGTTGTCCTGTACTAAAAAAAAAAACAGCATTTATTTATGCTTTTATTTCATATTCAGTCAATTTAGCACCCTTTTATCACTCACCTATGAGACATTACATATTCTCATTTCCAGATAATGTTATTTTTTATTTCATGAAAGTGTATTCATTTATTTGATGTTTAAAAAGTTATCTTTATTTCACACATTATGGACCCATTTTAAGTAAAACACTGCAGAAAATGCCCTCACATGCCCTGCATGGTATGGTTAAAAAAATGGTGATGCTTATATATACTGTTTTTCTGTAATTATTATATGATAGTCCCCCAAATAGGCATATTTTTGGTTACATGAATAATGTAAAATTAAAATAACAGGACTGCCCATCACTACTAAAGCTCAGATGAGCTCTGATTCAAGCATGTGGTCCTTTTTTTATATCCACTGAGCACCTATGGATGAACAGCGACTACTGCTTGAAATCAATACAATATCTTAATGTGAAATAATGATTTTAGGGTTTTGGTATAAATTTAACCTAAACTGATATTTTTATTTTATTTATTTATTTTTATAGTTTTTTAAAAAATTTTTTTAGTTTATCTCTCTTTTGTCTGCAGCATTTGTCATGACCTGTAAGCCACCTCTCTACATGGGCCCAGAGTACATCAAGTACTTCAGTGACAAGACCATTGACGTGAGTCCCCTCTGATGTCTGATGACCATTTGCATGTACAGTAGTGCCACTGATCTCTGTAATGTTAGCTTAAAAATGCAAGAAGTGGAAATTACTGCTTACGATTACAGCTCCATCTGCTGGGAGTGTAATTTTATTTAGAAGTTGGAGTGATATAAGTCTTTTAGCACAATAAGAACACAAGGATGCAAACATCTTAGGTTTCTTACCATCATTTTTTTTTTTTTTGCATTTGGAGCAGTTTCCATCAAACATGGAAATCCAGTTATATAATATTATATTAACAGCATGTCTGACATTTAAAATGTCATCAAATATTGGACCTCCCTAACTGACCTGCTGGGAGAGGTGGGTTGGTTTGAGCATGAGAGAGCTACATGTAATTTTGTGTTCTTGACTCATTAGGAGGAGCTGCAGTGTGACAGTCGTGTCACATGGATTGTTGAATTCTATGCCAACTGGTCCTCTGATTGCCAGTCCTTTGCTCCCATCTTTGCAAGCCTTTCTCTCAAGTAAGAAATCACATCACTCTTACTCCCTTTACATTCAGGTCTCACATATTTCTCTGTTATGTAGGGGATTTGCCTAGGTTTTATGTTTTAGGACATAATAAAAAACAAAAGTCCTCTGGTCCATACCAGGTTTTAAAATTATTTAAATACAACCTCAGATGGACATTTTACACTGAGTCATTATTTATTTAATAAAAATGAAGCCAAAATGCAGAAGCAGTGTGTGAAAAATTTAAGTACATACCATGATTCAATAGCTTTTAGAACCACCTTTAGCAGCAAAAACTGTAGTAATCATTTTTTGCATGACTTAGACAGTCTCTCACATTGCTGTGGTGGAATTTTGGCCCACTCTTCTTTACAGCATGGCTTCAGTTCATTGAGGTTTGCAGGTGTTCATTTATACACAGCATTTCAGTCAGGTTGAGGGCTGGATTTGACAGGGCCACTGCAACAATTCTTTTTTCGGTCATTCTGTTGTAGATATGCTGCTGAGTTTGGGATCACTGTCCTGTTTCACGACCCATTTTCAGCCAGATAGCTGTCAGACAGATATCTTCACATCTGACTCTAGAATGCAGGACTGGTATACAGAGACGTTCATGGTCCACTCAGGTCCTGTGGCTACCAAACAAGCATCACCATGCTTGACATTTGGTATGAGGTGTTTGTGCTGATGTGTGGTTTTTGGTTTTCTCCAAACATGGCAATGCATCTTTATGGCCAAACTTTGATCTCACCTGTCCAAAGGACATTATTCATTGTGGTTTATTCAGATGCAACTTTGCAAACCTAAGCCATTCTGC
This sequence comes from Pterophyllum scalare, assembly GCA_024447675.2. NCBI lineage: Eukaryota > Metazoa > Chordata > Actinopteri > Cichliformes > Cichlidae > Pterophyllum > Pterophyllum scalare. The sequence goes on along the minus strand of JAMQGT020011916.1, from coordinate 129,828 downwards.
CTTTCTTTTTCCAAACAAGTCATAGTTGTTCACTCTTTTTCTAATTGTACTGCCATGAACTTTAACATTTAACATGCCGACACCTGCAGAGGCTGAGATGTAGCGCTTCAGATTTTTGCAATTTCTCTGAGCATTGAACAGTTTGACCTTAGGGTGAGTTTACTGAGATGTGCACTCAGAAGAAGACAACTGTTCTGAATGTTTTCCATCTGTGAATAATCTTCCTCACTGTAGAATGATGGACTTCAAATTATTTGGAAATGGCCTTAAAATATGTAATATGTCATATTTTGTTGTTCATCTGAGGTTGTATTTACCTCATTTTAAGACCTGTTAAGGGCCAGATGATTTTTTTCTATTGTATCCTTATATGTAAAAACCTTAAAATTAAAAGAGTGTATACGTTTTCACACAACCCGATGATGATATTTTATCTCATTCAGGGTTTCTTAGTTTAGAACAGAAATGACAGTATGTGGAGAAGAGGCACATTAAAAATTTTAAAAAGTACCCTTGCAGATACTCATATTGTTTGTCACAGGTGTCACTGTGGTAAAGTCACTTGAAATATAAAATAATCTAATTTACTTAATGCTAGTGAAACAGCTGTATTTAACCTAAACACCTCATGTGTCTTCCTTTGTATTCTGCAGGTACAACTGTGCTGGACTCCGGTTTGGGAAGATAGACATTGGTCGCTATGAAGAGGTTTCAAAGAAGTCAGTTTTTTTTTTCCCTCACTCTGCCTTTAACGATTTAGTATTAGTTTATGCTTTCCAGAAATTATTTCACATACTTTCTCTGAACAAAGATATTGATTGTCTTTCTGAACAGGTACAGGGTTAGTACTTCTCCTCTGACTAAGCAGCTGCCCTCAGTACTGCTTTTTCAAGGAGGGCGGGAAATTATGAGGCGTCCAATGGTGGACAGCAAAGGCAGAGCTGTATCTTGGACCTTCAATGAGGTACGTCTGCTCACATTGTAAGAAAACACACGAAGTAAGACCTGAGTAGGTGCTGCTTGATTACGCATGCAGACAATATAATTATGAACTTTATTTCACCCACAGGAAAACATCATCAGAGAGTTTAACCTCAACGAGCTCTTCCAAAAATCCAAGAAGCTGAACAAAAGTCGTGGTTCGAAGGGAGAAGAGCAGAACAACTCTCAGCCACAAGAGGGTGGCGAAGAGCTTCCAACAGAGAGCAAAAAAGACCAGTGAAGAAAGAGGGGCAGCATCAAGTCTCTGCTTTTCGCTTAACATTTCTTGTGGGGAACACCCGTCAAAGCTGACCTCATGTACATGGTCAAATGTGTAGATGATGCAGATTGGAGCAATGATTTGGGGACATTTTATTACACTAAGTTATTAAAGAACAAAAATTTTTTTTTCCTATTTTTTTCCACGTTTGTCAACATGTCATTGCTTCATGTGGACTTTTGCTGCCTGTATTTATGAATTGGTTTTTTTACTTTGTCACATTTCAAAAGCCAAAGTAAAATCTGAGAACAAGATTGTGTACTGAGAAAAGATTCAAGACAAATTTACTTTCAACAGTTTGACCTTTTTATTTTGACATCTTTTTAAAAATTCTTTATAAGGCCATTTCGGATTTTTTTTTTTATGTTCTTGTTACAGATATTTGAAACTCGTTCCATTCATCACAGCCAATGACAGCAATTTTTTTTAATCACACGTAGAAGTATACTTGCTATACTCACATAGGTTGTTCAGTGGCCACCATCTTTGGCCAGAGCGGGAAGAAAAGTTAACACAGGTTCTCTTTATTTCTCTGCACATTTTGCTGCTTTGTGCCATTCGTGTTGCTTTTCTGGTTGTCACCCGCACGTGAACCAGATGGGTATTTGACAATAATCTCACAAGAATGCACGCCAGGGAAGCAGCAATAAACCAAAAAAAAAATTAAGTAATCACATGCACAATGAAGACAGCCTGGTAGGGCTGAAAACTCGTACTGAACAGTGATACTTGTGTGCTTCAAGCGTATAATTTCTCCTCAAAATGATGTGCCACATTCCTTTGATATTCCACTGCAAACACTGCTGTGGGCCTTAACAGAGACAAAAAAAAAAAACTTTCTGCAATGCCCAACTGAGAAAGACAAACGCCTCTTCTGATTAATCCCTTTCTCTACATGGATGTGGGTATCAAAGTGAAAAGTGTACTTTTACTGTAGCAAATGAATCAAAAAGGTCTAATTTCTTAAAAGTGTAAAAAAAATTCAAATGATTAGAAAAAATAAAAACATGCTTGCGTCACTATGGTTTCAAGGCAAAACAAAAACCCAATGAAAACAGTCGCCAATTGCAAACCAATCCCTCCCTACATTATTCAGTGGCATAACATTAAAATTTAATGAAAAATATACTTGCTTTCTTTTTTCTCTCTATCAAAAAACTAATCTGAGACTGGTTTGAAATCGTGTCCAGAACTACAACGTTTTGTTTCTCTGGTGAAATAAATAAGCCCTTCCCCGCTGCCCTTATTTGGCTGGCCATCTGTTAAAGGTATAAGGTTGCTAGCATCTTGATTGACTGACAGACAAAAACCTCTCAGAAAAGAAGAAAACACCAAAAAGACAGACAATGATCTTAAAGCTACAAACAGGTTTTTGCATAATGTCTCTAGCATAAACATTACAAGCGTACATTCCACAAAGATGCTTGTGCTGCGATTGTGAGAATTAACATTTCTTTGTGGCTTTAAAAAAAAAAAAAAAACTCAAAATTTTTTGCCACTTCAGGTGTCCACCAAAAGCAACATCATCATACTCTTTGGACAATGAAAACTCCAGCAAGAGCTTTGATTGGCTGATGCAGCCATCATTTCTCAACAGGCAACTGATTTTTAAATCGCTTTTGTGAATAATTACATACAGTATAACTGCCACCATTATCAATAGTCATCTTCAATACCTGACAATTTCACCCAATAATAATCTGTATACATTTATATAAAACAATATTTAAAAAAAGATTTATAAAACTAAAATGATACTGTGTTTATAAGATTGGACTCTTTACTCCATCACTTATCAATATACAGGCTTTGTGGTCCGTTCAGATATTCTTATTGGTCAACAGTCTGTAATCCTCTCTCTTTAAAATTTTACATCCACTGGATAAAGGCCATCCTTTCAATGAGTGTCAGACACTGCTGTCAATACTCTATGTGTGCTAATGTACCAAAGTAAAATGGCAAATCATCGAATAGCTATGCGTGCTCTATAGACGTATCTGTACCCAGCCGCGATGATCCAGTTGAATCAGTCTATGGCTCACAAAGTGGCTAAATGGAGACAATTGATCCCTGTGAAAAATGAACCAGTGTCCCCAGTTACTCTTTGTTCAAATCTGAAAGGCTGGCAGAGAAGATTGGCCAGTGGCATTACAAAGATAATTAAAGTGAGTACCAGACAGGCCTGCTCCTTTAGTCCAATGCAGCAGGAACCTGCAGTCATGAATAATATCCAGCTCAGTCTAGAGACAAGTGGAAGTTGTCCAGTGACTTTTTCCCGTCCTTGTGGCAGATCGTGGGGGATGTTCATCACTTAAACCGATATCTCATATGTGGTCCCTCCGACGCCAGTTACCTTCTTCACCCCGCCCCCTGGTTTGGATGTGGTGTGATTAGCCAAGACTGGGCGAGAGGTGGATCTGATTAGACAGCCATCCGGAGGGAAGGAGCAGGGGAGGGGGGCAGATTAGGGATGGAGAGACGGAGAGATGCAGGTGAGTGGTTCTATTTCAAATATAAAAATAACGCTCAAACAGTGTTTCTCTACACAAAATCTTGTAATGCATTTGGTAACTACACTAAGTGAGGACGGGGAAAAGACACAAAAGTTTACAAGACAAAAACACAGCAGCAGTCAAACAACTAAACCAAAGAGACTTACATAGACACATCTTACTATTCAAACACTAAACAAGTGCAAACTGACTGTAAGTAAAACATGGAGGAGGAAAAGGAAGACTCACACAGATCATGGAAGAAGAGGAGGGCTGACACAAACCAGGAAGGAAGAGGAGTAGGAAAAGGAGAAGGAGGAAGAAGAGTAGCAGGCTGACGGCTCTGGCGACGGATCACTACTCACTGTGTAGCCTGTTGCCCTCCTCCCCCTCCCAGCACAGCGCCTCCTACAGCAGGCCGAGGCTTGTGCTGAGACCCTGCCTCCATATTGTAAGACAGGGACTTGCCTAGGGAGAGGCCGCGAGGAGGTGGGGAGACAGGGGGCTCTAGCGATCGAGCCCCAGGGGAAGAGGATGAGGAAGAAGGGTTACGAGGGGCACGAGAAGAGAAGTCCTGGTTATGCTGAAGCAGGTGCTGAGTCTCAGGTGGCCCAACAGAGGAGGGAGGGGGAGGGCTGACAGCACGCAGGTAGGCCTTGTGGGAGGAGGAGAAAGTGGCAGAGCCCTGGAGCAGCTGCCCCTCCCTCTGCTGGGCAATCTGAGCTGAGAGGAAGGGCGACGTGTAACCCTGCAGCGGAGTACTGGGTGACACCACCCCAGTCTGGCCTGTTACAGTTGAAGAAGGAAATGGCGCATGAGGCTTGTGCGGCGACAGCTCATGGGCAGCAGACTCGAACTCTGGGCTCTCGGAGGGTGTCAGCAGGCTGTCATAGGACAGGCTGCCATTCCGAGGCGTCTGATTGGCCAGGCTTTTGTAGCTGGTGTCTGTGGTGCCTTCTGACTGGAGCGTGGCCAGCGGGTTATGTGCAGTGTGTGCTGAGCGTAGGCTTGAGGAGTGTGAGCCACCAGTGGACAGAACCAGAGAGGATGGGTAGGAGGTGTAGGAGCGCCCAGTCAGGGAGTAACCTGACATGCCCCCTGACACCCCACCAGCAGTCCCACCAGGGCCTCCGGGGCCCTCGCCCCTTTCCCCTCCCACTCTGCGCGCCCCTACACTTCCCCCCACCACTGTGGCCCCATCCAGGCTGCTTGGCTCTGAACGGTAGCTAGGCTGGCGACTGGACTGCAGGATGGAAGAAGATGGAGAGTCGAGACTCTCTCCACGGATCATCTGAAGAGGAGAGAGGAGAAGAAACAGACCAAAGGGGAGAGGGTAAGGAAAAGTGTGATGAAGATGAAGGCAGGAGTAAAGAGGGGAGGGAGAAAGATGGAAATTACCACCTTACCGTGGGAATAGAAAGCAGAGCACAGAGAGCAATTTTGTACAGATTTTAACAGGGGGGGAAAGAAAAAAAAATGAGTGGCAGGGAGAACTGGATGCTTGGCCAGTGCTCTACTCCATCATCACACTACTGGATTGGGAACATTGATTTGAACAAGCACTAACACTGCATGTCAAAGACTGTGTGTGTCAACACATAAATGGAAATACAAAAACATACAAAACATGAAGTACACACTGCAGTCAATGCAGTCTCAGGGGGAAAGGACAGATTCATTCAAACACACAGACAGCCAAGGGGATATAGATACACACACATACTGAGACTTACTGATCAACCGATGGCCACTGAATGATCAATTTCAAAGTAAAAAAAAAAAAAAGAGGGTCATGTATTAACCATCTAGGAATTTAAAGGGAGAGGGCATATAAGCCACCAGTGCTTTCCTCGTTTCATGCATTAAGGTTAAGCACATTTGTGTGTTTTTCCTCAATAAGATTTGTAATCATTAACAAGGCTGTGTGTATTTTACAGAAGGTATTTTGATTTGATTTTGCCTGTGTTTTAAATGTGACAACTTCACTCCCAGCTAATTTGTTCATTTTCTATACTATATATATATATATATATATATATATATATATATATATATATATATATATATATATACCGTTTTATATACATATATATATATATATATATATATATATATATATATAAAATGAGATCTACCTTGTTGGGATGTGTGAGAGCAGTGTGGTTCCTTCCTGGGCTGTTGTAGGTTGGCCGATACTTATACATTGATGGCGTAGGTGGAGCTTCAGTCAGCAAGCTGCTCTCTGAGTGACAAGACACCAAAAGTGACATTTGGCCAAGGTGTGTTTATGATAAGAAAACAAATATTCATCTGTTTACACAAGAGGTAAGAACTCTCTGCATGTCAAGTGGTGAACTAGGTTCAGTTATGCATTTGTATGTGAATCTCACCCTCTGTGTCAGCACGAGGGAGGCCAGGGTAACGAAGCTCTGGCTTTGGAGGAGGCGGAGCTTCTGCATCCGCTGACTGGCTCTCCATCTGATCTAAACTGCTCTTGGACTGTAAAAGGCACACAGAGAAGTTTGCAGACATGCAGCATTAGGGTGTTATCACGGTGGCAACAGAAATTAAACAAAAAGCCATTCAGTGAAATCAGTGGTTGGAATGTCTGGCACAAAGAGCTACAACTGTAACAACTTTTTTATATATATATATATATATATATATATATATATATATATATATATATATAAAATCTTGTTCCGTAAATTACTCTTCAGGAGAATTTCAGGATCCTGTGAGAGTGGGGGAAAAATGCAAACAAAAACATTTAAATAATGCATTTCCCATTACATAGATTCTTGCATGTTCAGAGTTTTGCAAAAATACACTATGGAATCTCGACTTATTCAGACACACGCCTCCCTCAAAAACCTTTGTAACAAAGTTGGCACAACATGGATACATTGATTTTTTTTTTTATGTAAGACTGTCCAAAATTCATGAGTCAGCCCTCATTTCTTTATATTTGGTAGCAAACTGGGAAACAGGTGATTTATTGAAACATGTGCAAACAAATGTTAATACAGTATATAAAGTTTGAATTCTAACGAGCTTGAAAGTCAATATTTGGTATGACCACCTTTATTCCTCAACACAGCCTGAACTCTCTTCTGCAGCTTTCTTGTAATTTCTTTAAGCAGTCTTCAGGAATAGTTATCCAGGCTTCTTGAAGGACATCCAAAGAGCTTCTTTGGATGTTTGCTGCCTTTTGTTGGCAGAAGATCCCACCCCACTTCAATAATGTTGAGGTCCAGGCTCTGAGGAAGCCAGTCCATGACTGATAGTGTTCCATTGTGTGTTTTTCTATCCAGGTATGCTTTTACTGTATTGGCAGTGTATTTGGGATCATTGTCATGTCTAAAAAAAAATGAAACCGTTCCCAATCAGATGCTTTCCAAATGGGATGTTTGAGTGTTAATAACACTATCAATTTTAACAAGATCCCCAATCCAGCCCCAAACCTGTCTGACAACAATTTGAACCAAAAATTTCAAACTTAGACTCATCACTCCATAACACCTGTCGCTACTGATTTTCAGTCTAGTTCTTGTGTCATTTGTTTCTCTTCCTTAAAAATGGCTTCTTGACAGCCACTCTTCCACTGAGACCATTTCTGATGAGGCTTCAGTGACCAGTAAATGGATCAACTGAAGGGCCAGATGCATCTCTCAGGTTCTTTGTTGGGTCTTTGCTTAAGGGCATGCCTTTCAGATACTGTTCATCTGCTCTAGATAGTTTAGTTTTATTTTTATATCTGCCAGTTCTTCTTTTGTTCACCACTTGTCCAGTTTACTCATATTTTTTAAAGGGCACACTGCACATCATACCAAGACATGCCAAGTTTTCAGCTAACAGCACTTCGGGAATCACCCTGTTGGTGGAAAAATACTATTTTATGCCTATCAAACTGTTATCTTTGGCATTTTCACAGATTCAACTAAAGAAATTGGAACAATTTATGTGTTTTTACGTCAGGCTGTTAGTAACAAAGTTCCTAAAGATACAATTTAAAATGGGTTCTTTGCTAAGTTGTCTGTTATGTGTAGAGACAACACTTGTGTGCCTTTTTAATGCCTGAATGATTCATAGGTCCGTGTCAAATGGCTTAACAAACAAACAAAAACAAAACAAACAAAAAAGCATTCCTCTGAAAATGGTCAGGTGAAAGAACTAGGCTGTAAATGATTGTAAAAGCAGCCGATGTCCAAAGAAAAACTTTGAAAGACTTTCAGAAAGCCTTGAAAGCTCAAGACCACTTTAAAAATAATGAGAAAGCCTGGTTTCTCAGAAGCAAACTATAAAGAAATAAAGGCTATAGATTTTTGCACAGCACTGTATTCTTGCACATGAACCCTAAAATAAACCTGTTATGCTAATTCCCAGGAAAAGCATAATAGGCTCTCTTAAACAGACATTCTACCACTGCTGAACTGACTCCAAGGTTCAGTTTATATAATGAACCATTTGTCTTAAAGCAGCACACAAATTTTATTAACTGAATTAATTTTCAAAGTTTTTGTTAAATGATTGTCTTTTAAGTGCTTTAAGCACTTTGGAGAACATACTCAGTGGATGCTAACAGAACCATAACAGAAAATAAATAAGATAGAGAAGAAGAGCACTACTATGACATTATTCATGCTCTAACAGTACGGTCTGTGGAACTACAACTACTGTTGCCATCCAGCAGCTGCAGTACCAACATAAACTACACGAGCCGCCTGTTAACAACCAGAGTTTTATAGTGCTCTTCACTTTGTAATATTTATATTTATAATTTGATGTTATGAAACATTTATTTGGGCGTGTGAGATCACCTGTTGTATTTTCTCACTTGTTTGTTGGTTCCACAAATATCCTCAAGAATACAGAAAAGCTTGCATATGCACCAGATTTCTCTTTGCTAAAACACATCCCACAGTTATAATATAGACATACAGCATATCTGTGGAGCTGTTATATCCAGACTCACCCTAGTGCTATGCCGGTCATTCTGGATGCCGTTGTCCAGGACCTTGGCTTCTAGTTGGGCCTCAGTGAGAGCTGGTCTAAGAAAAGGTGGCTGTACGTCCACTGTCTGCCGGCTACGCCATCGGCCCATGTATCTATAACATATATAAATATTTAAAATGATATAAGCCAACTCTGTTGACCAACATATAATCCACTCACACCAAAGGTCTGTATTATATATTCAATTACTTCAACAGACCAGCATGAACTATAAAAGATTAGGGTGGAAAAGTGGAAGGGGAGTGAGAGCAATGGAAACAAAGAGGTAGTGGAAAAAGAATCACTGTAGAGCTGAATGTTAAACATGGGAGTAAATAAATGAGTGCAGAGGAGAGAGACTGCTGACCTGGGGGCTTGGGAACTGCAGAGTACATTTGTAATATTCCTCAAGCAGCCGTTGGTGAAAGGGTTAACACCTCCCCGAAACTTCCCTGTCACCTAAAAAGGGAGGGAGAGAGATAAAACAGTAACATACCTAACAAGCCACCTACAACAGTGCAAAGCATGTCTGACTTAACCAAGTAATGCAGGTCATGATTTACACAACCAGCTCTGGTATGTACCTGCTCATTTGTGGTTCGACCGCGAGCCACCAGCACTATGTGGAACCCAGTCAGTCCAGCAACTGGGACAAAAACAGACCAGCCACACACATCACAGCCATACTGGGGGGGGGGGGTCAAGGAAATCACAATAAAAGGAAAAAAACAAAGCAAAGCAAAACAAAAAGCAACAACATTGTGAAAAGATACAGGAAAAGCTAATCCAACAATGTGTTTTGTGTTTGTGCTCCATAATATATGTTCTGCATTTTCATAACTGCAGTGTGCCAACTAAAGGATACGTAACAGCAGCATGTGGTGTGTTCAACTCCTGGCGGTGGTGCAGGATGTAAACCAAGCCAAAGCCAAATACGTCCATGATGTGGGTGGTGAGAGAAAGTAAGAACAGGAAGAAATAGCGATAATTCCTCCGACCAATACAGTTGTTCACCCAAGGACAATGGTGGTCAAAATCCTAAGAATAAATGAAAAGAATAAAAGATATGTCTGAGAGAGAAATAATAAGGATAAGCAACAACCTCAGTACATCAGAAATCACGTGTCCACACAATTTCCACCTCCCACACTCACACATGGAAACTAAGAATAGAAAAGATCTAGGTTGTGTAGTCAAACCACACAGGAATGCATTGAAGCTCACTATGAAATCAGGACTTTCTATTAACACTGAAAGACACACTATTAAGCCAGCATAAACGTATAATTATGTACCTCCACACAGTTGTCACACACTGAGCAGTGCGAGCAGCGCGGTGGTCGATAGAAACGGCACGTTGAGCACCACTTCATGCGCACCTGGATGCCCTTGATCTCCACTGTCTTATAGAGTGGAGCGCGGAAATCATCCTCTTTATCCTCATCCTCCTCCGCTGCAGACAAAAGACACACAATCTGAGACTATCGTATCAAGAATATCGTAAAAATCTAATAATCATATCATAGGGTCTCCCTACATTATATTATAGGTTGTGAGCATTTCAACAAATCATCTTTTTTGCATGAACTTTAAAAGCACTGCACATGCATTATTAGGGTGTGATGTTTGACTTTGCAGACACAAGTTTACCTCTTGGGAAGATTCCAGGGTCCATAAAAGTGGCCATGCAGAAGTTGGCAAGGGTGAAGAGGAAGATTACGGCATTATACATAGGAATGACAGAGGAGAAATACTCTGACAGCCATGGGCACCTGGAGAGTGTTAAGAAGGATGGAAAAAAATTACAGTTACACAAGCTTGCACAAATCTCCATACTTGGTAGTAAGATGTGGAAGGAAAAAAAAGAATCTGTTCAGTGGCAGAAATGGGAGACTGCTTGTGTTGGGGAGCTGATAGGTGTGACTGCAATAAACTGTGAGCAAACGTTGCTGAAAAGTTGTCAAAGACAAAAACTTTCTCTGAATGAATAAACGTTTAAGAGACAGAAACAGCACAATTTCACACTGAACATAATGCATATGAATATTTACGCGTCCTTCCAGCAAACACTCATTTCCATCTACATATATGTACATACAGCTGTATACACAGAAAAGTATATGTGCATACATGCCGACTCTTTAAAACCATATCTGATATGAAACAAACCAAGGAACACTCACGTGAAGCAGAAGAAAAGTGTTGTGGCTCCAACAAGGAAAGTGGTGGCTGCAGACACCGGGACGTACCGGCTGGGTCGAAACGGACGGGGAGGAGCAGAAGCAACGCCACCTACTCCTCCCCCAACCCCCCCACTGCTGAAGCCAGGCATCAGAGACAGAGAGAGGGTGGAGGAAGACAGAGAGAGGCAGGTAGCTACCTACTGTCTACCTGCTGTAAAGGGGTGCTTTCCAGGTCAGAATGGCAAATATGGTGTTCGACTGGGAAGAGGGGCCATAGATACAGACTGGAAAAGAAAACCAAAACTATGCAAAGCAGCAAATGAAGGAAAACAAGGGAGATTTTCTGTGCCCAGACACTAAATGGCTCCCAGCACTAATATAATCACTAAAAAACAGAGGAATAATTCTTTTATTTTAAATTTTTACATAGCAGCATACCAACTGCTATGTGTACAGCTTGCTGTAAATATTTGTGTGCATAATCTTAATAGAAGCTTAGAAAAGCAAAACTATACAAGAGCAGTGTGATACAAAAATATGTGTAGGTAATTCATAGATATTTTTGTATGGCTTTAATGGAACCGTATTTGGTGCAACAATATAAATAAATCTAATCTTCTAGTACTGTTCCCTGGCACCAGCGTAACCGTAACACTGCTGCGCATATACACAAAAGGATCAGCATTCATGCACACAACACTGATACTCAGTGTTTACATTAATGCTCCATCACTGTGCTTCAGTTTTGATTATCCCACTCAGAGAAAATGAAAAGACCAGAAAAATAAAGAGGTAAGAGGTAGTGGGTGTACAGCCAACAGGCCGAGAGAAGAAGCACATGGAGGAGAACAGGCAGAAGATTGGGCGCAGCAGCTGCTGATGACTTCTGTGATCGTCCCGAGAGGGCTTATTTAGGCACTGGGTGGGTGGAAGAAACTGAGGATAGTGGAGAGTTCCAGCATTTCAAACTTAGCCCACAAGGGAACACAACTAAGCAAACAAATTCACTTTTAAACCAGTTGTGGGAAGCAGCTTAACATCAAATTAAAGTCCAGCTGGAATTTGTTTTCAAAAAGCTGATTTTTTTTTAAAAAGAAAAAGAAAAAAAAAGTAGCCTAGTAAAATAACTCAAATAACGAAACAGAGTCCCCAGATCTTCTGAGACCCCTGCCGTCAGTCTCCGTCTTGTTAGGGGCACAAAACCAAATCATTCCATATGGAAGCCCCGTATATGTCACCGAGATGTCATCACTTTTCGCTGGATCTGGGTCTCCCACCTCCAAATTCTTTGCAGATCGAGCTCATCACCCATATTGTGTCTCTTAGAGAAAGCCACGTACAGCTTGGGTGTCACATGGTCAGATACATTTTACACTTTTTCCAAAAAAATAAAATCTTTGGTTCCTTTTCTTCTTTCACACCCGGGCTCTTTATGTAAACTGCTGGACAACCCTGTAAGAAAAATATATCACACAAAAGTCAATGGGCAAAGCTAAAACAGAATTAGAACAAATTTGTTGCAAATAATTTAAGTTGAAATGAACCCTTGTTTCAGATCAGTGCTTTCCAAGCACTTTGTGCCTAAGGTATACCTGTATTAATATTCACAGAAAGTCTATATGGCAAGTAAAATACTATAAAATATTTCTTAAATTATAAATTGTTAGATGAAGGCACTTTTAGTAGTAGTAGTAGATTTGCTGCATCTGGATTAACATGCCACCTAAAACGTTGTACTTTGCTTCACACAAGAAAGCAATCTTGTGGGTGCTGGGGTGGCTCAGCGGTTGAGTAGGTGACCACGTATGCCGCGTGGTGGTGCAGACAGCACAGGTTTGAAAAAATAAAAATAAATCTTTTTTTACCTCCTTGCTATCAATCAGACCCTCTGATGTGTACAAATATAGTAAAGTTAAATCTCATTCATTATTTTTTTTGTGCAGCTGTAACAATAATAGGGGCGACACAGTGGTGCACTACCACATCACAACAAGAAGGTACTGAGTTGGTATCCAGCCTGGAGCCTTTCTGTGTAGCATTTGCATGCTCTCCCCGTGTTTGCGTGGGTTCTCTCTGGGTACTTCGGTTTCCTCCCACACCACACCAGTACCTCTAACCCAATACCTGGGTTAGAGGTACTGGTTTTGATAACAACTACATTTGCTTTCATTTATATTCTTTTTCCTATGTGATAGTAAATAAAAAATCCTTGCACCTTTGACAGCTGATACATGTTAATTCACCTCAAAAGATAACCAGGGCATGCAGAATTAGCAAATATATGTTTTAAAACATATATATTACATAGGGTTTTTCATTTATTTATTTTGCTTTGCAGGTAGCTGTCATCAAAAATGTATTTCCTTGTAAATTACGAGGACAAAGGTCTCAGTTTGATTTCACAACAAACCAGACCCGATGACCAACTTCCTGCTTTCCCTACAAGCTTTCGTTACGCTGTGCGGGTACTTCATCATAACCCTGTCACCTCAGTGCCCTCAGGTAGTCAGATGAAAACACCTTACACGAAGAGAAACAGCAGACAGACAATGATCTGTGATGAGGCTACACGCCTTTGACGCGCGCGCGCGCACACACACACACACACGCACACATGAAATCACGCTAATTTCCGTTAACTCCTGCAGAAAAAGACACGGAAAACGGATCCGGAGTAGCAGTGTAATTCGATCGTTTGGACACACCCCTCTCTTCAACAGTCATCCCTGCTACCAAATGAGAGGTGTCAGTAGGTAAAGACCTCATTTACCCCACAACTACGACTATAATACGTGTTAATCCTACAATCTCCGTGTCCAGCGCTGCCTGTCATGCCACCGCAACAATTTACACATCGCAACCTACACCGTCAAGTTGCCAGTCAAGCAAATGTCATCAATTTTACACACTTGTACTTGATTGTTGCCGTCTTGTTTAAATCCACACCCCTTCACTGACTATGATTCAATCTTAAAATGAAACGTTACATATACTAACCGTTAAACAGCAGACCAGGGCAGTGCTAGGACTGAGTCAAAACCAGCTAACGTTATCATAATCAGCTCCCAACACCGTGAACCTCATAAAAATACACACACCACTGGTTTAAAACCAACAGCCGCCGAGAAGTGCTATCTCGGGGGACCTACAAAAACCGATTTAAACACAATCCACATTTGGTAATGACCACACACTGTGTAGATAATCACACAGTGAGCTTTTACCTAGCCTTGAAAGTTTTGGGGTTTTTTTGTTTGTTTGTTTTGCGACACTGAACGGTCCTTTACCACAGCTATAAGAGTTAGCTAACAGTAGTTACCTGGCTAGCATGGGAGCGGACAGACTTTCATTAACGACTGACGAGACAACTGTAGCTAGTTTCAACTGGACAATCACCAAAAAAAGGGGTAAAACACACACCTAATGTCGAACACTCGAGGTGTCTTGCCTGTAGGGTGTAAGTCGTTTCGTTCCTCCTTGAGTTAGCCACTAGCAAACTACTTAGCTCGTTTGTTAGGCCGACGTAGGAATCCCGGAACTAGCCCGTCAGCCCTCAGGTGGGACGAACAGCCAATGACAGACAGAAGAGGCGTGGCCTCTGGGAAAGACAAACACTACGCGTGATGGTGGAGTATTAAATTTGTATTAAAGGTAATTCGAGAAAAATAACCCTAAAATAATATGCATTATATTCTTGGAAAATGTCATTAATTAAAAATATATATAAGTTTGCAATAATAAAATAAGATTTTTATGCAACAAACAAGGTTGTAATGCATTTATTACAAAGGTAGGGGAAAAGTAAGGGCAGCTATAAAGAAGATAAAGAGTGTAAAGACAGTGGATCCAGATGACATACCTGTGGAGGTATGGAGATGAAGACAGTGGACTTTTAACCAGATTGTTTAACACAACCTGGAGAGCAAGAGGATCCCTGAGGAATGGAGAAGAAGTGTACTGGTACTGATTTTCAAGAACAAGGGTGATGTGCAGAACTGTAGTTATAGAGGGATAAAGATGATAAGGCTGTTTTGAAGCTAGGCAAAGAGGAGAGGTGATGATCAGCGAGCAGCAGTATGGCTTCATGCTGAGAAAGAGCATTACAAAAGTGATGTATGTTTTGAGAGTGTAGATGGAGAAGTATAGAGAGGATCAGAAGAAGTTGCATTGTGTCTTTGTGGATCTAGACAAAGCATATGACACTATGGAACTGTATGAAGAAGTCAGGAGTGGCACATAAGTAATGTGAGGGTGGTGCAGAACATGTATAAGGACAGTGAGACAGTGGTATGGTGTGTGGTAGGAGTGACAGATGGATTTAAGATGGAGGTAGGATTACATCAGGGATAGGCTTTGATCCCTTTCTTGTTTGCAGTGGTGATGGACAAGTTGACAGATGAGGTCAGATAGGAGTCACATTGTGATCGGTAGTGAGAGGTGGAAGAAATCCTGGAAAGGTGGAGATATGCACTGGAGAGAAGAGGAATGAAAGTCAGGAGAACCACACAGAATACATGTGCGAATGAGAGGGAAGCAGGTGTAACAGTGAAGCTACAAGGAATAGAGGTAGTGAAGACAGAAGAGTTTAAATATCTGGGGTCAACTATCCAAAGTAATGGACAGTGACAAGAGAGGTGAAGAAGTAAGTGCAGGCAGGGTGGAGTGGGTGGAAATGAGTGTCTGGGGTGATTTGTGACAGAAGGATAGCAGCATGAATGAAAGGGAAGGTTTACAAGATGCTAGTGAAACATGCTATGATGTAGGTCTGGAGATGGCGGCACTAGCAAAAAAGACAAGAGGCCAAGCTGGAGGTAGGAGAGTTGAAGAGGCTAAGATTTTTAATGGGAGGGACCAGAATGGACAAGATTAGAAATTATTACATCAGAGGGACCGCTCAGGATGAGCATTTTGGAGACCAAGTTAGGGAGGCACAGCTGAGATGGTTTGGACATGTGCAGATGAGGAATAGTTGATATACTGGATAAAGGATCCTGAAAATGGAGCTGCTGAGCAAGAGGAAAAGAGGAAGATCACAAAGAGGATTTGTGACTATAGTGATGGAGGACATGCGGAGGGTGGTGTGATAGAGGAGGATGCTAGGGATAGGCTAAGATGGTAGATGGCAGATGATCTGCATTGGTGACCTCTAAAGGGAGGAGCCAAAAGAAGATCTGGAAGTTACGCTTGCAAACAGTTTTTAAAAACTAAATTCATAGAAGTGTGTAAAATTCAGCACAATGCTTAAAGCAATCTACCTGCCATGTTCCTTGAAAATTAAATGTACCAATTAACTGAAATAGAATAGAATAGAATAGATAGAATAGAATAGCTGCTGTTCATTAAAAGACAGCAATTAGACTAGATACTGATTTGACACAGGAGTTTTATTTGATACAAATTATAAAATACTTTTGACGGTACACTCACTTTACTTAAAATGCCCCACAGTTTCTTTTTCTACAATCCAGGTCCCAGATGGCCTTCTCAAACTCCCACAATAGACCCACCTACGATCAATCCACACCCTGCTGGTTGTAACAGTTAAGACTGAGACGCAGAAAATAGGCGCAAAGAAATGCTATATGTGCCTAGCAGAGAATAGAAAATAAATAAATAACAAAAAGCTTCAGAAAAACACAAAAAATATTAGAGAAAAAAGACTGTCCAATATAATTTTTACCACTTGGTTACATTGAAATATCTGCATAGTATATCGTCTTAAATGTGTCCACATATTCTGCATCACAGTGTTGTGCTTGTGTATTCTTATATGCTGTATTCCACTCAGTGTTCATATTGTTGTCATACTTAGAAAACTATTTGCACTGTTAATGTGAAAAATTAAGAGCATATGGGTCTCAAATGTACACAGTGAGCGTTAGTATAAGCTGGTAGGTGTTGACAGAACAAACATCAAATGACCTCCTTCTGCAGTGCTCCCAGTCGTCACTATGCTGGTACTGTGTGTGTTTTAATGAAGCCTACAGTTTATTGTTGTTTGCCTCACTTTTGTCAAAACAGATCTGCTGAATAAAACCTATTGAACTAATGTTTGCCATTCCCGGGTTATTAGGTATTGAATCTAAAATAAAATGTTGTTAGTTTGGAAAACATGCCAACAATGGAAGATAGTGTAATTAAAAACACACACAACTTTTTACATTAAAAATTTTATTACTCAGGGAAAAAAGTTTATAAAATAGATTCTGAAGAAAAATATTCCTGCTTTCAAAAAATGTTTTCCACAGACATCTGTGCAGTGTGCTCTATTATTTACAGCTGCTTTCAATTTCTATTAGGGATGCACAAATTGTTAAACTCCCAAGTGATGCCAAAACTGATAATTAACATAACAAATATAGACAACAGCTTCTGTGGACCATAAAGCTTTTTTCTGTTTTTGCTGAGTATCTTCATTATAAACAACTGTTTTCGTCTTTTAGCCCCTCATCATCCCATCTTTGAAGAAGCAGAAATTGAATCATGAAATGTTTGAAACTGGATCTCAACTGAAAACAAGATCAATATCAATCATATCAATTCCTAATTTCAATACTTAAATCTTTTTTTTCCCCTGTAATGTACAAACAAGATAATCTTGAAATAAAAGGAAGCCCAACAGGACTTCTCCCCTTGGCATGATCCCGACTTGCCAAGTCCTCTTCTCTGAGGTCTTGTTTCATTTCATATCCATGAAGCGGATGTCCATGATGAGCAGAGTATGTCTGGGCAGCGGTCTAGGTGCTGGGGAGAGCACTTTCATCACCTGTGCTTGAGTATCTACATGAGTCACCACAATAAAGCCACACACAGGGCTCTCCACTATACCCTTTCTAGCACCTTCATCTCCATCCTCAGCGCTGCTCACACTTAAGACATGGTACGTGAGGTCTCTACCTGGAGTCACAGGCACCAGTTTTAGCTGTGTGTCATCCTGAGACATTCCCAGTGGCAGACACGAGTCCGGGATGGATGGGGCCCCGATCTTGTAGATGCGAACGTCTGAGAAACGCACTTCAAAAGAAAAAGGGTAGAAGGTGACTCCACGAAAGCCGTAGAAATACTCACGGATCTTCTCATCCCGAGCATCCCGTCGACACTCCTTGGAGCGTTCCACCACTCCCCCGGACTTTGGTAGGAGCACAACGCGCACAAAGTGAGGGAGGTCTCTTTTGAGTTCATTGTAGAGCCTCTCATGGTCCAACACCAGAACCACATCAACCTGAAAGGTTGATGCACAGTGGACCAGAGCCTGATATCCAGAGCCCTTAACCCAGCCACACGTGTTGATGATACAGCCTCCTACGCTGGCCTTCCTGTTCACTTCACAGCGCTGAGAAAACACCTCGGCCAGGCATGATGTCAGCTGCATGTCACAAGAAAAAGCCTTAAATGGTCAATATCTGATGACAACATATGAAATAACTGTAGTTTTGCCTTCAAACTATGTCAGGAAGGGTGTAGACTCTTTCTTCTTACCTTGTTATAAAGTTTGATGTTGGTCCCTGGAGTAGTAGAGCCAAAGTGGTAAACCAAAGGAGCCTGGACTGAGAAACCCTCCTCCACGTCTGCTGGACGCTCAATGCACAGTGCCGACACTGTGCCAGGTACAGACACCTGAAAGAGTAGAATCTTCTTTTGCTATTCATACTGGTAAAAACAGCATACTTTGTTTCTTTAATTGAGGTCCACAGATCATTTTAAAAACAAACAAAAAATAAAACAGAACTATAAATTAACAAAAAGGTCTAAGGTACACAGTACTATCTGTAGGAACACTAACCATGCTTCATCATATGAAGAAAAAAAAAATTCTGTCTGTGTCCCAAGTAAAACAAATGTCCTGTACCAGTTATCACAAACTCTTCATTGCAGTTCTTGCTGCCACGGGTGGCAAACCAGTTATTACATTTAGGGGGCAATTACATTTTCACACAGGGTC
Organism: Pterophyllum scalare; assembly: GCA_024447675.2. Classification (NCBI taxonomy): domain Eukaryota; kingdom Metazoa; phylum Chordata; class Actinopteri; order Cichliformes; family Cichlidae; genus Pterophyllum; species Pterophyllum scalare. The sequence goes on along the minus strand of JAMQGT020011916.1, from coordinate 110,955 downwards.
AGGTAGGGTTGGATAGCTTTTTCCCTTAATAAATTAAATCATCATTCAAAAACTGCATTTTGTATTTACTCGGGTTGTCTTTGTCTAATATTAAAATTTGTTGGATGATCTGAAACATGCCACTGTTACAAATATGCAAAAAAAAGAAGAAGGAAGAAACCAGGAAGGGAGCAAATACTTTTGCACAGTACCGTATGAACATGCAAAAAAACCCATACAAAACAATCCAGCACTCTCAATGACAAATCTATATTTAACGGCATTTATGGCAATGATTTCAGTCAACATCAGTAACTGTAAACAACTGAAAGACTAAGCTTCTTTTAATTTGGACTGATATTAAAACAGATATATCTGAATTTCCTTACAGAACTTATGCATCTGAGAAAACAAAAAAAAAAACCCACACAGGCAAACCAAGAGGTGGATCATCACAGCTATGATTAATAAAGATAAATGAAAAAAGCAGGTGCTGTATGTGTTTTAGCATCCTTTTGCATAAAATCAAGACAACCAAATCTGAATGCATGATACATAATAAAGTGATTACTCATCTATCGCGACAGTTACGTTCCAGAGACCCCCGCAATAGGTGAAAATCCACAAAGTAGCGGCGTTATTTTTATTTTATTATTTATATATTTTTTAAGGCTTTATAAACCCTTCCTACTCTCTTACTGCAACTTGAATGATGAAGATGATAAATTATGTAGCTAATGGTGATGAAGGTGGTGCAGTATCTTCACCCTCAGCCGTTACTTCTATTTCCGCTAAAGGCGGAAGCGTAACTGATCTCTCTGTCCGAGTGATGAACATAGTTATGGGGTGTTACAGAAACACCTATATACCGCAAAATCCCACAATATAGTGAAAACTCTGCAAAACAGAATCAGTAATTAAAAAAAAAAATCTGCGATACATTGAAGCCACAATAAGTGAACTGTAATATATAGCGAGGGACGGTTGTATTTTTAATATCAGTCAAAGGTTTAATGTTGATAATGAGAATTCCACTTGATCTTACCCCACTCTGTCCAACATCGAGTTCCACAAACGTTGGCCTCCTGCCAACCCTCACAGCATAGCTGAGAAGCAGCCGGCACACCGTTGACTTCCCAACATCTGTAGGCCCCACCACCATCACCTGAGGGTCGATTAATTATTCAATTTTAATCCAAAAACCATTCATGGGATATAACAAGTTCCTGAAAATAGTTGTTTCCCATCCAAACATACCCTTGGTCCCCTCTCATTGTCACGCTCTGCTTGTTTTCTCATCTGTTCAAGAGCTGCATGTGTGTTCAGATAGAGCAGCATGGGAGTATCCTTGGAGACATAAGCCACCTGTGGTAACGGCAACAAGATGATGGTTATGTGAGCCTGTTTTTTTTGTTGTTTTTTTTTACCCCAAGTGAAACACACAAACTCAATCACTGATATAATGGTGTTACTGAATTTATCGCAACAGACACATTTAAACTTTCACAAATCTGCCAGGACTCTCATCCAGATGCTCACCTCTGGCTTCCCATACAGATTCACACTGCAGCCTTGCCAGGTGAAAACTGCAATCTTGGAGCCTGGTCCAAATGTGTACTTTTTGTTTCGATTTAGCTCGGAGCCAAACACCTCAGCCATTCCTGTGAGGAGCTCCAGCTCAACTTGTTCGGCTCCTTCCCCTGCCTCCACCTCAAAGCGAAGTTCAGTCTCCTTCTCCAGGTCATACTTAGTGCTGGCTTTCCCAGCTGCTGGAGCATCTTCGCTTGTCTTTCCACCGCCTCTGTTGCCATGACTGTCAAAGAGAAATTCTTGGTTCATTTGGCGACAGCAGCATATGAAGGGAAAATAATGGCATGCATTTATGCAGTAGTAATACAACAAAACATTATACACTGTGTTTCTAATAAAGCAATCCTTCAAGGAAAGTGGTCTCTGGAGTGTGAAAAAAAAGCAACTGGACTTCTTTAAGTTTCTTGAAGTGGGGGTTGTCCTCTGGAGGTGGTCGTTGACCCACTAATGCTCATGTGCATAATCACATGCACCAATGTGTGAAAAAAGGCGTGGGTCATTACAATCAGTGGTGTCGGGTGAAACCAAGGTTAGACTTCACCCCACTCTATTATTTAGCTTGTGTTTTGTTTTTGTTTTTTTATAACACAGTTGGTAGGTGTAGTTAACACGTAAATTAATCAACAACCGATTAATTTACCATCAGAATTATCCTTCACCTTAGTCTTGTAAAAGATGCAGCTGTTTAATTACTGCTGTGTGATCAGTGTTTATGTTGGAGTGTTTTCCTCCTTTCCTTCAGTCATTCCATTTCAGGTCATCAAAGCGTTACAACATTTTCTAACTGATGAACGCTGTGATATTACAGCTTCATATATCAAATACTTTTCTTACTTTTTTAAAGGCTTAGTATTGGCAAGTGAAAATAAGAAAACAAACAAAACAAACGAAAGCAAAACTGAAGCCGTCCTGTAAAGTCCAATATTTGAGCACACACTCTTTGTCTTTATTTACCAAGAGGGTTCACATTGCAAAAGACAACTAGTGACAATTTCTGATTGGGTATAGTTGAATTTTACAGTAACCCAAAATCAAACACGTAGAATAAATCTAAACATTAAATTCAGTCACAATAATAAAGAAAACGAGATTTTCAAGTTGGATTGTGCAAATATGACATGTTGTACCACAAAAACAAAAATATCACTGGATTTTTATGCAAATCGGAGATTTTCGAGCAAAGTTTTTGTCATAAAAACCACCGCGGCCGCGGCAAGCTTGGCTATCTGTTAGGCGTAACGGATAAGTCAGTCTGCAATAACACACCTGGTTACGGATAAAGACAGGTTTAAGTAAAGCTAAGGGTGAAACCATCATACACGCGTTAAACAAATCAACAAACAAGCTAGCACGCCACGGTTAATTCAGTCTTTTCTAAGATCAGTAAATGCGGAATGACTGCTCACCCCCCCCCGTATTACAAGATGACTCTTATAATACCAGGCAAAGTCCGCGGACTAATAATTTTTAATGTATAAGACTTACGCACCAATTTCAAGCCTTATTGTAGAGAAATCGATCCCGCGCTCACGAGGAACTGCTGAAGTGGCTGGCCGCGTGATGATGACGTCACCCATTGCCTACCAAAAAGTGAGCGCCAAAAACTGATCGCCGACATTTGTTTGTTTGGTTTGTGTGTGTTTTGTCTGATATTACTTTTTATATTTGTATTAGACATAAATCTAACTATATATACACAAACATGGGCAATCACTTTTTGAAATACTATTGGTTGTCAAAGCTGCGACGTCATCCCCACGCGACTTGTTTATATTGGTGAGCCAGTTTTAAAATTCGGTTGTATATGAAATAAAGAAATGGTAGGTTTTGCAAGCATCTTTATGACTCTGCATTATTGTACCTACTCTGTGTTTTATAATATAATCAATCCAGTCGTTTTCGGCCAGTTCAAATATCGTTATAGAACTTTTATATTTGTTGCAATTTCTGTTGCTCTTTTGGCCAGATCTCTCTTGAAAAAGACATTTTTAATCTTGATGAAAAATTTTCCCTTGATAAGTAAACATACGTAGCTCCAGAAATATATAAAAGTCACTTTGTCAAAAGTTGACTGCAGCTTCTACCTTGTGACAAGAATCTTACTTCTACCACAAACTGGCTCGATATCATTCACGAGAAAGCAGACTACAGATCAAGTCATTTCTTCATCTTTCAGCTACTCCCTTTAGGGGTTACCACAGCGGATCATCTGCGTCTATGTCACCCAATCCCTAGCATCCTCCTCTGTCACACCTCTGCAAGTTCTCTTTTATTACATTCATGAACCTCCCCTGTAGTCATCTCCTTTTCCTCCTGCCTGGCAGCTCCATATTCAGCATCATTTGTCCGGTATATTCAATATCCTTCCTATGCAGGTCAGCCTTGCTTCTCTAACTTTGTCCTGCAGCGCTGTCTCTCTGATATACTCATTTCTAAAAGTTAATACATTATTTACCCCCCCCCAGAAATAAAAATAACTAAAATTTAATACCAATTCAAAATGCATAACCAACCTTCCACAATATAAGTTGACTGTTTGGATAAAGTTGTGAAAAAATCCCCATAATTATCAAAAAAAAAATAAAGAAAATTATTTTATTTACCAAAAACAGACATAAAACCATGATGAACATTTGTGAAACAGGAGAGAAAACAGCAAGAATGTATTTGAGAAATGCTTTGCAGCAGCAAAGCTCCACTAGGTGTCACCATGTACCCAGAAGATGTCAGCAGTTGGAGCTTAGCTCATCGGAGGAGGGACTGAGAACATCTCCTTGATCACTCCTCGTCATTTTTGCTTCTACCACCTGCATCTCCTGAATGCTGGGCTGCAAATAACATGGGAGGAGTTCTATTAGAAGGACACAATCATTGTTTACCAGCGGATGCATTACAGTATCTTCATCCTAATTATGTTTCGACTCAAATGAATAAAAAACAATTCCAAGTAGTTTATTTAAAAACTGAAAATCATTCAATATACTCAGTCTGGTGAGGTTAATTCTCTTCACAGGTTACATCAAGTTACCCGTTTAGTGTAAGAAAATAGCAAAGATGTCCTTCTTATTTGATATCTAGAGTTTTATCTATTCATTATTCAGTCCAACTGCTTTGACAAACCTACACTGGGTGTCTAAGCCTTCAGAGCCTCCTGCAGAGCAGCAACTACAACATCAGGCTGTGGAAACTTCAGCTTACGAGGCGGACCCTTCTTTATTCCAGTCCACAGAGATGTTTCTTCAGAAATGACATACACAAAAAAAGGTGCCATTTGTATGATTATTTTACACTGTAGGATCCACATTCTTGAGTTAATCTTGGATTACCTTTGCCTCCATCCAGCAGAGTGACCTCAAAGCTGTTCCTGCGGGGCTTCTCAGGGTTGAGGACCACAGTCAGCTCAGGGCGAGCAGCAAGGAGGGCAGATTTCACCTCCTCAGCATTACGCCCGTACACTCGTCAGCTTTTGCTGCCAAAAGTGAGACACTAATGATCAGGAGGACATTTATACAGGCTATTCAAAGTAATCCAGGAGTCTAACAGCTCATTAAACAACTATTTATATTGAACCAAATGTTACAGAGGGAAAGTCTCTTATACATACATTTGGGAAAAATAAATGGCAAACAAGTGAAGACATCTTGAAAACTATTTACAATCATGTGCATGCAGAAGGAGCATGCTAATGGCAAAACCTGAACTCACAGTATTAATTAATGTTGCACTTCATATGAACCATTTAAAATTAAGTCTTTCTACTTGTTCTATTTTTTTATCATTACTTATACATGCCCAAATGTTATTCTGGACAGTGTTATTCTAAGAGTACATCTGGCTGCAGACTGGAGCAGGTGAGGTAAAAAGTGAAATGTGAAGTTTAATGTCTTAACAGTAACATTTTTGTTTTTAAAGAAAAACACCACTCTTGTTTTGTATATTGTAAATCTAAGTTTTTTTTAAAAACCAAAAGCATATTATATGTTATCTGCTGCATTATATAAATATATAAAATGTTATTAAACTATATATCAGATTCAGTAATAATGTATGAATAAATGTTGTAGTTTTTTCTTGCTAATTAATACATTCACTTCTGTTACATAAACACTATACTTTGTTGAGTTTTACTTGTGATTAAGTATTTTAAAATAGTGACTGCATTTACTCAGGGTTGAGTAATAACTTTAGCATTCAGCAAGTACTTACCAGTGCTCAATGACCACCCTTAGGCCTTCCTGGCCACTTTTACCCTCTCCCCTGCCCTTCTTTTCCTCGACTGAAGGTTTCTCTGCCTCTGCCTGAACTTCGGCTTTGCGCTTCTTACCGCCACGACCTATAAACACACACATGTAGTTACATATTTGGCCATTTCCCATTTCTTTAATTTGTACCTCCTAATCTCCTCTGACCCAAAAATCATTCTGGGTGCACAATATCAAGCTTCAAATTTCTAAAAACAAAACAAAAAACATTAGGAGGATGGAGATGTGAGAGCCTGCCTGAGGAGCTATAATCACAATCAAAAGGCCAGTGATGGATGATGGGCAAGTAAAGTATGCAGGCAAAAGAAGTCCACTTTCCAAACAAAATACACACAGTTCATTGATTTACTTGACCCTTAGCAAGCAGCATGTCATGGTTCCTGCTGCTTCGCTTTCCCTGATTCAATAAAACCTTGGGCTCTCCTGTAACTGCCTGCCTGTTTGTTTGTTTTCTTAGCAAGATGTGCATATGGCCTTACTAAGTTCTTACTGAGTGTGTCTCCTCCTTTGGTGGGAAGAAGGTGAGGGAGGATTCAAGGATGGTGCAAACTGAGAGGTTTCATAACCTCAAATGCCTTGTAACAATGACCTATTTAATGCATTGCTGCATAATAACAAAGGTTAGATAGGTCAGCGGGTCCAGACCTGCTACATTAAATGTTCAAACATTTCCCGTGAATGAGTTCAGAAACTGAATAATATATATATATTTTAGCAGTTTGAGTTACTACGTGTAGTCATGCAACTAGATGACCTACAAAGACAGTCTGACCCAGTCGTGGCACGGCAACCGCTGCAACAAAGTGGTATAACCCTCTGCCTCGAGACAAACTCTGTTATAGCTCTACGTTACAGCTAAACTCACACGGTGCTGTTTAAAGAAAGCCTGCGCCACACACCCACCTGTTTTGGACGCCATTGCTGTTACAAAACTTTGGCGCGCGTGCCGACTGTACCAATCTAAATGAGAAGGGGTTTTCAGTTTGCTGGACGAAACCATTAGTAGGAAGCCTTCCCGGCACGAATCAAAATTCGACTTTTCTCTATTAAGTTTATTGTTATAAATGTGTCAATTCAGTTACTTTAATTAATTCAAAACTGCATTTTTTAATTAACAGAACCTTTGTCATACTTATTTAATATTAAAGTGCCCTTTCTTTATTTCTGTATGTAGACATTATATTGTACATGAACAGGTATTCATTTGCAGGGTTTTACTCTAAATGGGCCTTTGGAGGCTGAAAATGCATTTAAGCACACATAGTTAAGGCAATAAATCAGTGTTAGCTGATGCATGTTATGCATGTTCCTGATTGAGTAAACCCACTTTAATTTTGATCTCTGTCCTGGTGATTTACCTTTGAGAAAAGGTAAAAAGGGCAGCACAATAATGTGGTGGTTGCCACTGCTGACTCAGAGCACGAAGGTCCTGTGTTTGAATTCAGCAGCTGGCCAGGGCCTTTTTGTGTAGTTAGTATGTGGGTTCTGAATGCTTGACTGTGTGTCTGTGTTAGCCCTGCATTTGACTGGCAACTTTTCAAGGCTATTCCCTGCCTCTCACCCGATAACAACTGGGGTCGACTGCAGCCCCTAACTTGATGAGCAAAAGAAAATGGATGGAAAATGCTGATTTATCATTGTATCGAGTCATCCAGTTGAGTACAGCAAAATTAACTCTGCAAATCTTGAAAACCTCTTCAAAACAAATAACTGTTTGGCTAGAGTACGAAAAAAAAATCTGCAAATTAACTAAGAAACACTTTATTCACCAAAAACAAGCAAAAAAGCACCATAAACATTTGAGAAGCAGAAAAAAATGAAATGACTGGGCCTCTGAGGCACTCCACCAGATGTCACTACGTATGCAGAAGATGCCAGCAGTTGGAGCTTGAATCATCAGACGAGGGACTGAAAACATCTCCTTGGTCACTCTTCATCATTTTGCTTCCACTGGTCACATCTCCTGAATGCTTGACTGCAAATAAGACAGGAATAGTTGTTGCCAATAAACTCAGGCAAGAATATATGACAGCTTTCAACTTGAATGGAGGCATTTCCATCAGGAGCTCAGTGTGGCTCAGTATGTTTGCCTCAAAATATCACAATAAAAGTAGAAATGACTACTACTTGTTTCCGTTTACAGTCAAATTAAATTAATTTGGCATGAACATCCCTTGCTTAATCTGTATTTCATGTTTTCTGTATAACAACTTTGACGAACCTTCTCGGGGCATCTACTCAGCTTTCAGAGCCTGCTGTAGAGCAGCAACTACTATATCAAGCTGAGGAAACTTCAGCCTAGCAGGTCTTTATTCCAGTCCACAGACATGTTTCTTTGGGAATCAGAGAATAGAGGACCAGTGTCATGAATAGCTATAAAAATATAACAGGTTAATTTCTGCAATATATGCTACAGCCAAATTCCTTATTTTTCTTTTCAAATTATGAATGATTAAATAGGAGCTATTTTTGAAGTGAATATAAAAAAAAACATCTATCCAAAGCATATCCTGTAATAATCCAGAACTGTGTATACATTGTGTACATTTTGAGTATATATTGTATATTTTATATTGAACATGCTTCTTTGCACACTGTGGGAAATGTAATTTCAGTTCTCTGACAGTAAAAGCTGAGTTGAGTTCAGTTGAGTTGAATAAGTGTGGCCTTGTTACCATTCACTGTCACCATCTAATGGGAAATTACCTCAGAACCTCTGTAACAAAGGCCAAACCAGATCCTTCACAATCAGTGTAGATGTAGATTCTGAAGCATGCAGTGCTTTTATTATAAGATGAATGCATTTAAGGAAGTACTAAGATTAATCACAACTCTGGTTGAAAAAGAGAAAGCACTTTTTTTTAGTCCTTTAGTTGACAAAATGGCATTTGCAAGGTAATGGCATAACACAACATACCGAAGACAACATCTGTCTTTATTATATGATGCTGCCTCTTTGTAAAATGTATTTTACATACTTGCTGCCAGACGTTCATCTGGACACGTAAGAGCACAATGAGCTGTTTGATATCAAATAATCAATTATTATTTGTATTGGTCATTGTTAAAGTTTTTTTTTTTCAGTTCAATACACTGCTCATCATCAGCTTCCAACTTATAAGGATGTGGGAATTTTTCTTCTTGTTTGTTTCTATACCGTAAAGTGGATTTATCTTACCTAAAAAGAAGATGAACAAAAATAATCTGGTCAACTGCAGCTATTTAAAAAACAGGATCTACTCATGTAGCATAATCTACATAGATACAATTGTGGTGGTTAAATATAACACTCAGTAATAATATATATAAAATGTCTTTTTTTGTTTTTAAACAAAAGACTATAAAGTGTTGGCCAGGACTCCCTTGTAAAAGAGATTTTAAATCTCATGAGATTTTCCTGGTAAAATAAACGTTACATTTAAAAAATGTACTTGAGCACCATAAGCTTTAAGTGAATGCTATCTATTTATTTAGTAGTAGTAGATAATGTGGGAATTCCCCACACTTCACTTATTATTTGTGGTAAGTGTATTCACCAGTGTGCAATGACCTCTCTTGGGCCTTCCTGGCTGTTTTCCTCCTCTTTCCTTCTTCTCCTCTACTGATGCTGGAGGCTCCTCTGCCTCCGCTTTGTGCTTCATCCCTCAACGCACGTTTACATGTTCGTTTCATAACACAGAGGGACTTGCATTTAAGCCATTGTTGCAAAATGTAATGCTAGATAAGGCAGGTCGGTGCTCACTAAATGCTCAAAAACTGCAAAACACAAATATTTGACCAGTTACTACACCTGAAATTTTTGCCCCCATAAACATCTGACATTAACTCCACAGAGAAACATGAATTCAAACAGGACAGCTGATAGAAGTGGTAGCCATAGACTTTATGCCCATAACACCCTGTGTGTATATCAACTGGAAACACACCCATTTCAGTGCTGATGCAGGACGCACAAACCTACCTGCTCTGGGTGCCTTGGTTGTTACCTTTACGCGCATGCAGATATGTTTCTTTTCTTTTTTAGCCTGTTTTGGTGCACTGCTGCCTCCCATTGCTGTTGTAACATCAGTACTGTTTTTACCCTCAGACATATTCTGAATTGGTCATATACATTCACCAGCCATTTTATTAGTTACAGCTTGCTAGTATTGAGTTGGACCCCCTATTGTCTTCAGAGCTGCCTTCATTCTTTATGGCATAGATTCAACAAGATGCAAACATTAGAGATTTTGGTCCAGATTGACATGATAGCATCACCCAGCACTGATATAAGGCAGAATGGGTCTATGCTTTCATATTCTTTATGCCAAATTCTGACCCTGCCATCCAAATGTCACAGCAGAAATCAAGACTCATCAGACCAGGCAACGGTTTTCCAGTCTTGTATTGTCCCGTTTTGGCGTGAATTGTAGCCACAGTTTCCTGTTCTCAGCTGGTACCTGCTGTTGTCTTCTGCTGTAGCCCGTCTGCTTCAAGGTTCAATGTGTTGCATGTTCAGAGTTGCTTTTCTGGGTTTCTTTGTTGTAACGAGTGCCTATGTTAGTTACAGGCTGAAGCAGACTGTCCATTCTCCTCTGACCTTTGGCATCAACGAGGCATTTTCACCCAGAGAACTGCTGCTCACTCTCTTCTTCAGATCGTTCTCTGTAAACCCTACAGATGATTGTGTAGGAAAATCTCAGTAGATTAGCAGTTTCTGAAATACTGAACCCAGCTTGTCTGCCACCAGCAATCATGCCATGTTCAAAGTCATTTAGATCACCTTTCTTCCACATTCGGATGTTTAGTTTCTGCAGGTAATGTTCACCATGTCCACATGCCTGAATGCACTGAGCTGTTGCCATGTGTTTGGCTGATTAGACATTTGAACAGTTGAACAGGTGATATGTTTGATATACTACAAATAGTAGAAGCAGAAAGACAAAAAAATCCAACAAAATTAAATGAATTCAGTCACTAGAAGTAAAGATGAGTGGATTGTGCTAATTGATGAGTATGCATGTGTTCTGGTTTTATGGCTTTATATTTTTTCACGTTTTTAATTCTTAGTTGATTTCATTGAGTTTGGATTTTTGTTATTCTTCTAGTAGATTGTGAGTTTTATTTCTAGTGATATTACTACTGACTTTTTCATTCCTGTTTTTACTTGTTTCCTATGATCAGTTTCAGTTTCACAAACCTGTGCTTTGAGTCATGTCATTATTTTTTATCATTAGTAGTGGTTTTAGTTCCCTGAGCATTTTCCTGTCTGTTTCTCACATTGTCTCACCTTTTTGTTGGTGCCTGTTCTCTCGTGTCACCCATGTCTTATTTCACCTTACCTGTTTGTCTTTCCCATCAGCCCTTAGTGTAAAATTGGTCTTGTTTCACTCTTTGTCCTTCTCAGATCATTTGTTCTCACTCCCTGTGTTTTCTCTGTATGTCCCTCATGTGCAGCCCTGTATTTTTTGGACATTGTTTATATAGGACTCAGTCCAGCATTAAAGCTTTCTTTGCGTCCATTTTGCCTCTTGTGTCCAGCATTTGGGTTCTCTGCCTCCGTGGGTCCAAGTGTAACAGTAATGCTTCTCATTGCCACGTTGCACACATTTGGGGGTTTTATCCATGTTACACAATATTATACTATTAAGAGTCCGAAAATCATCAGCACATTCACTTCAAGGGGTCAGGAACCATTCTGAAAAATAATTAGTTAACACAGGTCACCACAGCATTCACAAACACAAGTTGAAACTCCAACATGCAAAGGAAGAAATTGAAACATCCAGAAGTTTTGCTGCCTTCTCTAAAATTGTCCTGTGGTCAGACTGATCAAATTTATAATACAGGAATTATTTCTCTAGGTTTTTGTGTTTTGGGCACTGATTTATTTAGTAATTTGTATAAATACTGTATGCCCCTGCTCCTAAAGCTGAGAAATTCATAAGAAATAGTACATCTTCTGAAGTTGGCTGGTCAGTATAGCATTGTTTATGTATAAACAGTTGTGCGCCCTAATGTGATCCTGAAGGCAAACAGCTGATCAACAGGTTGAGTTCTTGAATGGATGTGATAAAGAAGCTCGAGCCTGCTAACGAATTTGTTGCACATTTGAACAAATTAAATCAAAGCTTTTCAAATTGTTGCATGCGATGAACAGATTTAAACAAATCATTGATGGCTATAAATCTATAGCCATCAATGCACCATTTGATAATCACCAAACAAGTTTGATTAACTTAAGATATTACCAAATAATCAGTCAGATGTCACAGATGGATTTGTAAGGGATTATTTTTTACTCAGTGAATAAAGGACAAATGTTTAAAAGTAAACCCCAGTAAGTTAATTAATAAACAGTGGTTCAACCAAATATTAAACAATTAAATAATACACTAGACAGAGAGCAACAGATAGATAATGCTAGACTAACATCTCTGTCTCAGTGCATCTTATCCTGGAGGATACGGCCACAAAATGTACAGTTAGAACATCACCAACGTCATCATGTTCTGTTATTAATTTGGACAAGATTGCTAAATGACTAATTAAAATATCAGGAAGATAATGTGCTTTATGACTCCACTGCTGCTGAGAGGAATCTGGGTCATGCAAAACCAGCTTGGACAAGTCAGAAGAGAAGGCCAACTCACAGCGCCCAGAATGCTTACAGATAGATAAGAGGCAGTATAAAGATGTTATGGTTAGACAGGAACACAGGCTCAGAGGGAGAGAGAGAGCACACACAGGCCTGTCTCCTCTTCTGAGTGCCCATATGCATATGTGTCTTTTCTGATTCTTTGATATAATAAATGTTTTATTCTTTTTTAATTAAAGTGTTTCAGGTGTCTTCCTTCACAAAAAAACCTGATTACCTGTCAGATTGTAATATCTGAGCCATAGCTAAAATGCTGGAACCAGAGCTGACAGAGTTTCATCCCATCCTGTTAAAACCCTTAAAGTTTTTGTTAAATCTGCTCTTCTGACTCTTCTGTACAAAGCTCTGCCTCTTATCCTCTGTAAACAGGGGGACAGATGAGTCCAAATCCCAAGAGTTCTTCGCCCATATTTTCTAATAATTTGCACAATTCCCGAGTGTGGACTCATGCGGGATGGCTGAGAGGCGGAATCCAAAACAAACAAGAAAAAAGTGAGAGAAAAACCCTGCAGAGCACCAGAAGGATGTGTTTGCGTACTCCAAAGTCAGGAGCAAATATGGTGTTACCGGAATAGCAGTGTCTCTCACAGTGGATTTGGCAGTCATATTTTTGGGCACATAAAGCAATTGTCAAAAGGACGTCACAAGTTGCGTCTGTGCCAAAAAACATGGGCTATGCAGGCTCCCAGTGGGAGGCAGTGTGACTGACTCACAACAACTGCTCATTTAATCATTGTTCTTTTGTTCTCTAGTTAACAACAAACTCAAGACTCACACTTCTTGGGTTTTACTCTTGTTGTCTTTGTCACATGATGACATCTTTCACTCCTTCTGAATCAGACCAGGCAAAAAAATAAATAAATAGAGAGAGACATCAAATTTCTAGTGTTTCTTTGGCTTCCAGCAGGCTGTCTGTGCAGCCTGTCGCAGTATATTTTTAGCTGTCTGCGTAAATCTTATAAGGAGTGGACAGCCTGTCAGACAGATGTGCCCTGTCGTCACCCTGCTCTCCTCTTTTACTTCTAAGTGACTCAAGGCCGGATGCACAGGGCAGCGAGCCTTCACATCTCATAAATTCGCAGGCATGTTCATGGATATTTCTGTGCATGAACACACAAGCAAAAGAGATTAGCAATGCTAGAGGGCTGACACTTCATTCATAAATTACAGTCTTATTTACAGCTGCATAATATCTTGCATAATATGACTTTAAGGCCTGCTCAGCTGGTGTATTGTAAGGTGTTTGTCTCTTTATACTGCAAACCACAGACATTGCAAGGCACTTTGAATTTAAAATTTAAATATTTCTCCTTCATTTAAAATGTGAGTTAAATAAACTTAATAACTGGTTCAAAGTCAAAGCACCATTTGATAATCACCAAACAAGTTTGATTAACCTAAGCTATTACCAAATAATCAGTCAGATGTCACAGATGGATTGTCACTTGTCTTAGCGCACAGGTTTTTACTCACAGTTAGAGCATCTTTCTTCCTCTAGGACCCAGTTTTATTTGACTTTGAGAGGATCTTCATATTATGTTTTGTATGTGTTAAAAAGACACACAGGAATTCCCCATAGTTTCTTTTCTTCAGATATGACAGAAGCACTTTCACTCAAAAGCCTGGCTCAAGTCTGTTAATAAACTCTACAGCACTGGTTAGCGGTGTCAGCACACAGCAAGTAGGTCCTGGGTCCTTTTTGTGTGGAGTTTGCATGTTCTCCCTGTGTCTGTGTGGGTTCATATGTGAATGTGAGCTTGACTGGTTGTCTCTCCGTGCTAACCCTGTAATGAATAATTTCCAGGGTGTACCCCTCTCCTCACCCAATGGCAGCTGGAATAGACTACAGCTCCTCTAAAACTAAACGAGTTGTCAAGGGGATGGATAGATGGATATTTTCGTAGGTTTTACAGCTTTTGATACTGATAAAGATCTCCCCATGGCCATTCACACTACAAATAAGTAATAGATAATTAAGTAAAAGATAAACAATTAAATAACATACTGTTAAAACTGTGCTTCTTTTTCTAATATTAAGATATCTCAGGGATTAAATGTGCAGTTTAATGTCTTTACATTGACAGAAAGGGGAGTTTCACTGGTCCAGCCTGCTTAAGATCAAAGTGGCACAATGTAAAATGAGTTTTTCATCCCTGCTTTAAATTATGCTTGTAATAATTTTATTCACAAGACTAAGTCATGCTCAAGTTCTGACTGGTCTGCCAAAAATAAATAAAAAAATAATAGAAACTTTACATTCTAAGTTTATAAGAAGCTAATATAGGGTGGCACGTTTGGACATTGGTTTGAATCCAGTTTGCACATTCTCCCTGTGTCTGCATGGGTTTTCTCCAGATACTCTGCATCAGGTTAAGTTAATTGGTTATTCTAATCTGGCCATAGGTGTGAATGGTTGATTTTCTCTATGTAGCCCTGTGATAGAAGAGAGGTACACCTGTCCAAGGTGTACCTCTCTTCTCACCCTGTGGCAGCTGGGATTGGCTCCAGCCATCCCATGCCCCTGAATTCAAGGAAATTCAAGGAAGATGATGGATAAAATATGAAGTATTTTATCACAAGGATGCATTTATACCTTTAACAATGTGTGGTTTTTTAAAAAATATAAACGAATTCAAAAGGAATTATACAAAGAACTGCAAGAGTTAAAAGAAGATGTAAGCTATCATCTTCTCCTAAAGCTCTCCTTTTTTATATTTAATAATTGTTTTGGAGGTTTCCCAGTTGATTCCCTTGTATATGGCAGTGCTTCATCTAGTGAAACTCCCACACGCAATGGGAACATTAATGCTTAGTGTGTGAACTCATAGGCACACCTTCTCTTTCCTTGTTTCCACTTAATATTATTTACTCAGTCAGTCTTGCTTTTCTGTTCAGGAGCAAGGCTACGTCAGCCCGCAGGCTCAGGTTTTCACGTGCTGGCTAATGGAAGCTGGCCGGTGTAACAGCACTGCAAATGATGTTCATCAATTATGGATGTGATAGGTTCTCTTTCCTGTTGACTGCAGCCCTGCACTCTTAACAATTCTACTGAATTCTTTTTCAGGGTAAATATTCAGCACGCAGTGGGAGGAAATAAATCTGTTCCATCCTCCTGAAATTCTCCCCCCATACTTTTCATTTCCTTCCTGCCTGCTTTGACGTCAGGGTGTGAGTCCTATACAGATACCATGTGCGAAGGTGAACGTCAGCAAATACGACGACAAAACGAACAAACTAACACGCCAACTCATGCAGGCCAACACACAGGCTTGTCCAAGACAAGCGTAGACAGCCACGTGGCGGAAACTCTGCGAGGGAGAGAGAAGTGCTGGAGTGATGGGTTTCAGACGAAGGATGAGTGACAGCAAATTAAAAGGATACAAACACACAAAAGAGAGGAATAAAAGCAGAGGCAGATGAAGTAAGACAGAATTGGGGGAGAATGAGTGGGCACACATTATCAAAGTCTGACGACCAGAGAAATTTTCGCTGCTAATGGCCTGGTTGTGTTCATGCACCGGAAAAACGCTATATATGTCCCATGACCACCCCGGCAGCTGCTTTCAGGCATGGAGGGCAACCGCCTACAGTTGTGCCATGAAAAAGGGACTCGGAAATATGGGAAGGATAATCACACTGGTCACGATCAAAGTTTTTCTGCAGGTGGTTATCCCTGACAGGAAAAGCTGAGAGGAGAGGAGCCATCTCATCTCATCTAACAATACTGTGAAACTGTGACCCACAGGAAAAGTCTTTTTACATAACCAAATTACAAAACTGATTCTAAAGTAGATATGTCATAGTCGTACTGTGAAATGTTCCCTGGCTACATGTGGAAATATTGTATAGGCATAGATCATTTGAGCAATGAAGACAACCGCATAAGTATTTGTGATAGTAGATAATGAAAAGTAATAAAAAACACAAATGAATGCACAAATTTAAAAAACATGGTTCTTTGAACTCTTGCTGAGAGTCATAAGAAGTATTATAACACTGTATGATGTGTGAAGCTAAACATATGGAAAAGATTGAGAGCAAACTTTCCAAATCAGTATTCAACAGCCTACACACACCTCTCATTTTATTAGTTACACCTTCCTAGAACTTGGTTGGGCCCCCTTTTACCTTCAGAACTGTCTTAATTCTTCATGGCATGTATTCAACAAGGAGCTGGAAACATTCCTCTGAGATTTTGGTCCACACTGACGTGATAGCATCACACAGTTGCTGCAGATTTGTCGTTTGCACACTCATGATGTGACTCTCTTGTTCCACCACATTGCACAAGTGCTCTGCTGGACTGAGATCCTGTTACTGTGGAGGTCATTTGAGTACAATGAACTCACTGTCCAGTTCGGCATGTTTTTCAGAGATGCGCGGTTGTAACAAGTTGCTCTTTCAGTTACTTGTTGCTCTCCAATCAGCTTAAAGCAGTCAGACTATTGTCCTCTGACCTCTGGCATCAACAATATAGTTTCTACTAGAGAACTGACACTAATTGGATATCTTCTCTTTTTCAGACCATTCTCTGTAAACTACAGAGATGGTCATGTGGGAAAATCCTAGTAGATCAGCAGTTTCTGAAATACTCAGACCAGCCTGAAACCAACAGCTATGCCACATTCTTAGTCAGTGAAATCATCTTTCATCCTTATTCCGATGCTCAGTTTGAACTTCATCAGGTCGTCTCCATCTCTACATGCCTAAATGCAGTGAGTTGCCACCATGTGACTGGCTGTTTGCATTACCAAGCAGCTGAAAGGTGTATCTAAAAAAAGCAGTAGTTGGTGAATGTATATGATTCACCATTTACTCATTAAAGCAGGATAATTTGCATTTTCTCATACAACATAATGATTACTTCACTCATATTTATGCTGCATGATAAAATGTGAAAGGTGATGCTTTCATGAATTCATTATGAGACATTTAAGTCATACACAATACAAAATTAATTAGATTAGATTAGCAATAAATAAATAAATGATTTTTTTATTTTTATTTTATTATTTTTTATTTATTACATTAAAAAAAACTAATCTTAAACAAAGAACCATTTGATTTTTTTATACAGTAACCTTAGTATATTCAATCAAGCAGTGAAAACAAGTTACAGGCCCTCAAAGTACAAAGAAGTGAGTCTTAAATTTTCCCCAATTTAATTTCTGTTTCACAGAGTAACAGAAGGAAGTTTAGATTCTGTTAATGCTGCAGCCCAGTTCTTTTTCTGATAATTCACAGGTGAAAATTTTAAAAATGCCAGGAAAACAAACAAACAAAGAAATGCAGATTCAAAAGGGCCAAAATTTGAACCTCTGTAAATTTGAAAATATGGCATAAGGTTAACGTTTGCATGTCTTTATAAAATTTTAGTAGGAAAACAAATCTGCTGATTCTGAGAAGTCAGGTGGGAGGCACTGACTGATTTTTCCTGGAATGACCCAGTAACAAAATCCACCTACCAGCATCTGTGAAGTTTAGTAATTTAATTGTATTTTTTTGTTTAAATACGTATTAAAAGCATGAGAAAATTGCATGCTGTTTTCTTGCCTCTGAGTAGTTGCCAGGCAACAGGGAGACTCCAGGAAGAGGCTGCCTGGCCATAAGTGTCTGAAATACATCCCTCTTCAAAACACACATTTACATAGTGTTTGTATCATTTCTAGTGAGCTTAAGCAGGGCACTTTTGGTGCTTTAAACAAAATTATTCTTGATGTTTCTTCATGTTTTCGGTCTTTGAGCTAAGCTGAGTGGCTGAATTCACAGAACTATATGGGAGTAGTGTCAATGTTCTCATCTAACTCTCCATCAGAGGAAAAAAAAAATCTTTTCCACGGCAGATATTTGGACTTTTTATTCCACTTAGAGGAGAGTCATTTCATCCACACTGGTTAATTGCCAGTACTTCCTGGGTGTTTAATGGAAATGAGCCAGCATTAGCACACCTCTGGATTTAGAAGGACAGGCAGCACTGAAACATCATGTTAAACCTGTGAATAATTATTCATCTGGCAGAGAAAATATTGAACCAAACTTCCCTGAACTTTTCAGTTTGTGCTTGTGAGTTAGTGTGTAAGGGAGATTGTGGACAGTAGCAACACCTTTTGTATTTCTCTCAGTTATTCAAAGAATATTTATTTGGACTACACCAACCACATTTTGATATATCAACCTTGCATCTGTATGCTTATTACCCATGAT
This sequence comes from Pterophyllum scalare, assembly GCA_024447675.2. Classification (NCBI taxonomy): domain Eukaryota; kingdom Metazoa; phylum Chordata; class Actinopteri; order Cichliformes; family Cichlidae; genus Pterophyllum; species Pterophyllum scalare. Next base: position 92,283 of record JAMQGT020011916.1, on the reverse strand, counting down.
TACATATGACATTTCATTCACAATACCATCAGAGATGGCTGAATCATGTCAAAAATAAATTAAAGAAAACCTTCACAGGAGACGATGCAGTTATGTGAGAAAACTAAGCACACCCTTACTGCTTGCATAGGAAATAAGAGGGTAAATAGCAAGGCAGCCAAGTGTTGATACTCAGTTGATGACTTGATTAACTGATCATCAGCAAGTGTGACCACCTCTATAAAAGCAGAAGTTTTGGCAGTGTGCTGGTCTGGAGCATTCAGGAGTGTGTTAGACACTTTCTAGAAGAATGTTTTTTCCTGTGGGAAGAAACTGTTTTTAAATTTGTTGATTTTGGATTTGATCGATCTGAATCTCTTCCCAGAAGGCAGGAGGAGGAATAGGTGATGTCTGGGGTGGGTGTGGCACAATACAATACATCTGGCTTTCCTTTGGAGTCAGCTAGTGTGAATATCATGGAGGGAGAGTGCAATACCATGGAGGAAAAAAATCTTGAGATCTTTGATCTTTGAGAAGCAATTGTTGCTGCCTGTTAATCTGGGAAGGGTTGCAAAGCCATTTCCAACTTTGAAGTACATCGTTTTACAGTGAGAAAGATTATTCACAAGTGGAAAACATTCAAGACAGCTGACAATCTTCCCAGGAGTGAATGTCCCAGCAAATTCACCCAAAGGTCACATGGTGCAGTGCTCAGAGAAACTGCAAAAAAAAACCCCAAAAAACAAACAAACAAAAAAAACACAAGCACTACATCTCATTATAGTATAAAACTGCAACTTTTATTCAAACAGATTTTTGTCACACTCCAGTGAATGTGAACTAAAACCAGACACAACAATTGCATATTTTGATATGAAAATACAAAAAAGCTGACCTGTGAAATATGTGAATAATTATGTATTTGGTGGACAAACACAATGTGTGAAGTTGCAGTTTGCACAACTAAACTTCTCTGAGCTCTTCAGTTTATGTGTGTGCATGTTGCTGTGCACGTATGTGCATGCTTCCTTGCACTAGCAAACAGATGCGTGAGTGTGTGTGCATCATCATCATCATCATTAGTATGGTGAGAGTATCTGTTGAGGGGGTGTGCTGATTCCGGGACACATCATCACATTTTCATCCCTGGTGTGCTCCCCGTTCTGCCCTGAATCATACCTCAGCTCCTCCTTCCAAACCCCCGCACACACGCGCACACACATACCTCTCGGCAGCTTATTCATCCATCTCACTGTATATGTAATGTGACCTGATATAGCTGCCTTCTGCACATGTCAAGAAAAGTGACTGGCATAACATAGCAGAGGCTGGATGCCTTCAGCACACACTACTACACACACTCAGACACATAATAAATATCTCCTCCCTCCTGTAAATAAATGTCCCCAGTTTTGCGCGTCCAAGGATGTCCGTCCTTGTAAGTCCCTCATTTTACTGGGTGAAATATTCCATGCAAAGCCCTTATTCATTAGGCTATCAATTCCTGACTTAATTGTTGCATTATGCTACTTTCTGTTTTATGCTTTTCTATTCAAACCATATTTATCCAAATAAGTCAAAGTTTCTGCTCGCTGCTTTTCTGTTTCTGTAAATTCATTATTGATTTCTTGTTCCTTTGCAGCATCATTAGAGAGCACTTACAGTGAGATTAGAGTGAAAACAAGAACAAAGAAACTCCCACTCACTTCTGTTTAATTGTTTCTTTATTTTTTAATAAAGCAAAGCACTTCCATAACAGTTTTATTTTTCATCAAAAAATACAGACTCTATCAAATATCACAGTATCTTTCATGCTCTGCTCTGCAACACAGTCACAGTCATGAGGTTTGGTTTCAGATTTAACGTGTGGGACTGACGTGGACCGTATGTCACAGTAAGGTTGGATTGGTCTTGAACAAATTGTTGAGTAAACACACATACACATTTCCATAAACACATTTTGGAGTCAGAAAGGTACAGCTTGTAAAGAGAAGAGATGGTTCAGAGTGTAAATGCTTCAATGTCAGTCTTCATGCAGTTTTAAAATACAGTTCTTGGTCATGTAAGTTTTTATTTTTTTGTGCATGAAAGATTTTTTTTTCACTTTTCCAGGCCAGAAAAAAAAGCATATTCATATGCATGAAATAATAAAAAACAATATCAGGTCTAAGTATTAAGAAACAGGAGCCAATAAGCAAACACACACACAGACACACACACACACACCCACACACGCACACCCAAGTGGCTGTGTGAGACTTAAACCTAGTGTAATTTTATACTTAGTTAGTTTGGACATACAGTCTTACACTCAACGCCTATACAAGCACTCATTTTACTCTTCCAGACTTTTCTATACTCTCTTAGCCTACATTATTTAAGTTTCACTCACACACCCATAATAAAAACTGAAACACACACACACACACACAAATCTGTTAAAACTCCGTGTCTGGGATATCCGTGTCCGTGTCTGGGATAACAATTTTAAGTTTTTAGAAAGGGTAACATAACAGTAGTGGAAATCAAGATGGGCATATTTAATTTGTCTGCCTTTCATTTACAGTCTAAGCATCTCTCCTGTCATCACAAATGGCTGTTTACTACAATCAAAGTACAAATTCAGCTAGTCTAAAATACAGTGTGCAGTAGGCGTATGTACAGTGATAGTGTGTGGTATGTACAGATGGCTTGCTGGCATCTCTGGGATCACACAAGGTTTTGAATCTCAATGAGGGAGGAGAGTCACTCCTTTAAGTGAACATCTCAAACTGCTTTACTTTTCTCCTCCCACATCTCTCTTGTTAATCCTCGTCTTTGTCCTACTTTCTGGTAGTGCCAAATAATCTTTCATTAATCCATTAATTAATGAAATTATTATAATTAAATAAATAAATTACTGTGGTATAATGTTAGTGACAACTGAGTGGTTAGCAGTATAGAAAATAGCTGCATATCTGTCACAACGCCTGCGCTGTTCACAGCTGTGCTAGAAAAAAATAAATCCTCACCAGCTAACTTGGTAGTTTTGTGTTGCCGCTATCAGTCAGTTTCCATGATGTCATCCTTGCCTTTTCAAAGTCTGTACTACTAAGAATCAGATATTTCACCGTTGTGTGTGTCCTGCTCTACATCAACTCAACTGATCTCTTTTAAGCAGCTTCCTGCTGCCTTGCCTGTCTCCTGCATCAGTGTAGCACCCCCTGCATGTCGAAGGGGCAACTGAAAGGACTGTCAGAATTAGAAAGAGGAGAGGGAAAAATCAGAGAAAGAAACATGTAGGGAGGAGAAAAGAGTTCAGCTAAAAAGAAAATGGAGGGAGAATGCGAGTATGGTGAGGGAGAGGAGGTGGAGCGGCCGTGGGGTGATGGCTAAGGAGGAGAATGAGGGGAAGGCTTGGTCGTCATAGCTTGGAGCACAGTCCAGCTCAACACAGCGGATAGAGGAATCTTCGTTGCCATAGTTGGCCCAGTATTCTTCTGGATCCAGTTTGGGGAGGGCTGCCTCATCAGCCGACAGTTCATACTTGGAGGGGAAGGTTTCGGTGGGGGTTTTGGGGAGGAACTGAGGCTTGACCGCAGGGAAAGGGAAGGCCTTCACTGTTTCTGAGCTCTTCTGGTGCAAGGACTTGGATTTGGATTCGGGTTTGTGCTTGGAGAACCACCAGCGGGTCTTGGTACTGAAGGTGGTTGTGGTGGTTCCAGCCAGAGAGCCGGGGTCAGGCAGAGGGCAGAGAGCGAAGTCCATTTCCCGGAGGAATCGGAGGTCCTCGCCACGACGTGTAGATGGGGATGTGCACACAAGGTCAGATGAGGAGATGCGGGCCTTGCGGAACCACTCCCAGAGGGGGCGGGCCTCACAGCCACAGGACCAGGGGTTACCATTGAGGCGGAGGAACTGGATGCCTTGGACATCTTTCATGGTCTGTCCTGGTAGCTCAGCCAGGGAGTTATTGAACAGGTAGAGGATGGTCAGGCGACCGAGGTCACGAAAAGCCCTACGGTTGACCTGCCTGATGCGGTTGTCGTGCAGAAGGAGGCGGTCCAGGTTGACCAGGCCTCTGAACATATTTTCAGAGAGGGTGCGGATACGGTTCCCATGCAGAAACAGATGGGTGAGGTTGACCAGATCAGAGAAAAGATCATCATGCAGAAAATGGAGTTGATTTTCCTGCAGCAAAGTCAAAATGCAAGATTTAGTGCTGTGAAAAGAAACACGTAAAACCACAGACTGTATATTAAAGCTTGACATAGTATCCAAGCCTGAAATGCAAAGTCAGTGCAGAAATGCCTTAAACCTGCACTGTTTCTAGTGATCAGCAGGGGGCAGCTTTGATGGTTCGAAAAGAAAGTCTCAGCTAAAATAGACACTTTGATGATGAGTTCATGGTTTCAGTCACTAGTTTTATATTTTACTGAATAAACCATTATGTTCACATTATAAATTACAGTCCCACTAAGAGTAAAATAAATGACAAAGCATGGTATACTTTAAAAAAGTTTCTACTTTGTGACTGCAAGTTGCTATTGTATGAACATGCATGACTGCTCAAATCGAGGCTTCAAAACAGGAAAAAAACAACAGATGACGTCACAATGTTTACATCCATCTTTTATATACAGTCTTCAAGGAAAGCTAAAGTGGCTGGGTTTATTTGTTTGTTTTTGTTAAAGATTGCCTTAAAGAAAAAGATTTAAGTCATACAATAAAAGCTGACTCTTAATGCTTAAATCTAGAATTGATTGGAATCTCACAAAATGTGTGACACAAAAGCTGCCTTTAAGGAATCACTGAATATCCAATTTTTTTTTCCCAATCAACGGTCATCATCAGTAGTGAAAAAAAAAATCCCTCACCTCACTCCCTCTCGTTGGAAGTTATCATGTATGTACACGTGAGAAGTGACCTATCTGAAAGTAGCTTTATTGTTTGAGTCACACTGAAGGTGGGATGTGTTCTCTTTCATTCCCTGGAAAGGCATCTTGGCAGGCATTTATTATCTTTTTGGAACAGAGTTTGAATTCAAGATCAGATGAGCTCTCACTGTCAGCTGCCAAAAGCTGACAGCTGCCAAAAATAATGCACATGGCATCTCTTGCATGCTAATTTTCAGTGCAATACAATAAAATGCCTGCCTGAAAAATGAGGAAACCAAAAAAAAAAAAAAAAAAAAATTATAGTAAGTAGTGATGATTGAATGTTTTCAGTCTCTATAAAGCTATTTCGTTCTACTGTATTGGTTCTGAAGTGATTCCTAAATACAGATGAGTTTAGTCGATTTTTTTTTCTTATTTAAAAAATAAAATAAAAGGGCTCCAGGATGATCAAAGGTGAATGTGAAGGGTTTTCTGTCTCTAATTGTATTAATTTGCCTGCCTTCTAGAAGTCGTGAGAATGCCACCCTTCCTTGTCTTCGTTTATATTTAAATTTTAAGTTTGGTATGATGTTATTTCTTCTGACTTGCAGCTACAGTTGTTGACAGGAAATGTGTGGATAGGTGGTCATTTTTGTTTTACTGTTATTACTTTTATGTATTATAATCTCATATATGCATAGAAGATTTGTCAGCTACTCACTTGGCTTACACTGATCATTCTGTGCATTTAGCTCCTAGTAATTAAATAAATTGCCTTATTATATGATGGTTTCAGAGTTTTTTCATTGTTCAGTAGTACTAATTGCTTTTGCAGATACAGTATACATTTTCTGCATCTTTCGATATTTACTTCTCATTTTTGTTTGTATCTTAATGCCTGTGGTGTGTGCAACTCAGTGGACCTATTTATAAGTAATGCTTCAACACGTGCAGCATGAACGCATCAGTGTGCATGTGGGTGTGCAGCCTGGGCAGCTTTAAAGTGACTGAAATTTGTTAATTTATTCTGCAACACAAGTGAAAATAATAATTTTGAGTACATACCCATGCACTACTATCCAGCATCTACCTGTGAATTTCACCTTTTAAGTGTGTGTGTGTATGTTGTCTTTACCTGCAGATAGAGAAATTGCAGGCTGTACAGCTTGTGGAAGAGATCATGGGGGAGAGAGGCCAGCTTGCAACGATGCATGTGCAGGCTCTGCAGCTTCTCCAAGCCCCTGAAGGCTCCCACCTTCCAGGTGCCGCAGCGCAGGATTGTCGCCCAGATCAAGCTCTTCCAGTATCCTGAGGTTACTGAAGGCTCCAGCCTCAATCCATGTGATGTTGTTGCCATATAGCCAAAGCACCTGCAGAGGAGTTCAACAGGACAGGAGATAAGAAAAAATATAATGGGTTGAGAGAGGAAAAATAAATTGGTGCAAGGAATATCTACAAATAATGCTGGCACATTGCTCACTTGGGTCTCAAAACCAAAAGAGTCTGCGCGAAGCTCTGTGATGCGGTTGTTCTGCAGGAAAACACGTTGTGAGTTGTAGGGCACACCGGCTGGTACTATGGTAAGGTTCTGGGACTGGCAGCTGACCGTCATGGGTGTAGGGTAACACACACACAGCTTGGGGCATGCTGTGACCCCACCCGGCTTCACCACCACCAGCCACAGAATCAGCCACAGGGTTAGTCCACCTGGAAAGAGAAGCAAAAGACCACCTTAGCATCAGAAAGCTGCAGAAGTGGTGATGTGGAAAAATGTGCACACTGTCTGTATGAAAGAGTGACTGACAAAAGAAAAAGAGATTGGTTTCAGCTTTAGGCATCTTTTCTTTTCCTTTTTGTCTGTCTGCCAATCCCTTTGTTCTTGTCAGTGATTCTTTTTAACACTGCTGTGCTCTCACTCGTGACCTGTTGATGGATCCAGAACCTTGGGTTTCATATATAATTCACTAGCTTACCTTACAAAAATCAATCAGCCATTCATTTCCACCTTATCGCTTTACATAGGTATCAGTGACACAGTTACATAATTGTGGACTTGAACAGTTTAGACAAAAATTCACCAAAAAATTAACAACAAAAAACTTTAAGAGGCAGATACAAAAAACACACATGCTTGCAGTTACATTAACCCAGTTTCCTAGTTCTCAGGCTTATTAAACCAAAAGGATGTCGCCGGTTGTCTATACAGAGGGCCTGCGTCCAACCAGTAACCAAAGCTGGATCAGTTTCAATTCTTTTGAATGATTAAGCAGCTTCTTGGCAACGCTTGGTATACAGAGCACAAAAATGGGCAAGGCGGTAAAAGTATATGCATTAAATAATAATGAGGTTCCTATTCATCTGTTGTGCGCAAGATTTTCCAGTGTCTCACCCCTTGACCTCTTAACAAGTTGGACTGTTAACCGTGCTGCAGGCTGAGAGACAGCTGGAACTGGAACTCTGGAGTCAAATAAGGTCTATTTCTAACATCATATTTACCCCAAAGACTTCGTAACATAAAGAATAAAGCTCCGAATCATGCGCGCAAAAGTCATGCATAAATCTCTCCATGCGTAAAACAGCATGGAGACGTTGGATAAGTAGGCTTGTGAAACTGCACAGCAGAGCGGAGAAAAAAGTCTGGCTTACGTGTTGTAGATAACTTTTTATACTCTCAAAATCTTTAAAATCAGATATGACTTAAACTTAATTCAGGGCTTTTACTACGAAATCTTTGCGCAAATGTACCTCAGAATGCGCATCTCTGACACCTTTATATGCCACATTTTATTTTAATTCCCACCGTGTGCACCTGATATATACAAGTTAGATTTTGATATTTTGATGCTGATTTAAGTAAACGACTTAAAGAAACAGTCAGACTGACTGCGCGTAAAGGTATAGTCTACACTGTTTTTTCCAGCTACACACCTAAACTGAGACTGACACGGCAATATTCCCTGAATATATTTGTTGAAATCTTAGAAAGTGTACAGAAGTAAGTTAAAACGTGCTATAAGCCAGTTGTAAGCATATACATGCATTTGTAGAATCTGCAGGTGCAAAATGGTGAGGAACTTACCCTTAAAGTTGCGGGTGCGGGAGCCCCTCACGGTGCGACGAGTTTCCATCTCGAACCAAAGCCGAAAGCGAGTTAGCCTGCACGGCGTGGAAGTGCCTGCTTGCTGCTATCTCTGCTGAGGTTCAGCTCTGGTGACCGAATCACTGCTGCTTCAGGCAGTGACATGCAGGAGTCCCGGTTAGCTTTTTATCCCCGTGGCCGGTCTTCGCCCACAACCGTGGGCAGCGGAGGATCCTCTACGTCAGCCCGGGAGGAGGAGTAAGAGTTACCGGAGGAAGCGACTAGAAAGGGAATGGCAAAGCTTGCCACTGTCTTCTTGGCGGTACTGCTCCACTGGCTGTCAAAAGAAAATTATTCATTAATTATTACTTATTATGTGATAATGAAACGCACCAACACCCAAAATGATACAATTTTCGTGAATGTTTATATTTCTTTCTGAGGATTTGATAAGTATTCTAACGTTTGCCTGCCTTTTAATACAAATAGTACTTAATTTGCTGCCTTTGCATTAACTTGTTTGTTCATCATTTAAGACGGCGTTCACTGTGGGAGGAATATTTAAAATGAAAGAAGGTGGAATGGAGGTGGATGGAGGTTTCTGGTGACAACACGAAAATTAATTACTGGGGGAAAAGTAAGAATAATTAATGCATGACAACTGCATATTAAAAGTATTTGTGTGTTGCACCGTGGCACATGCACTCACAGGGGAGGTGGAGGTGGGAAAACTCATCTGGCACTCAAGGCAAGTTATCATTTTCCTTCTTCAGTGTAGGCCAGATTGGAAAGAAGCCGAGAGACGCCTACAATTCAGAACAGCAGATGAGCATGAAAGGGAAACCCAGCGGTGGAGTGAAATGATCTAACACAGCATATGAACTGTTACATTTGTGTAAAGAGGAGAGATAACACCACTGACAAATTGTAGTAGTACAACACTTGCACATCAGGTTGCATTTATTCACACCCATCCTCTTTCTAAATGTCACATTTATGAAAGCAATACATTATTAATCTTCCAGTGGACTAATTTTCTTTGTCCTGTGCAAGTGAATAAAGATTGCAATGACTATCAGTAACAATGACACAAGGACACCGAGTGCCTGTTTGACTGAATAGGACCCATAAGTCACAGCATTGAGCTAATTTGGCTGAAGTACAAACGATTAGCTGGAAAAGGCGAGATGCAGCACGCTTGGGCGTTTTGTGGGATGGAAGGGGACATGGAGGTCTTTTGCATGTGAAATTAACTGTGTGAGGACAGGGGTGGGTTGGGTTTACTCACAAGTGAGTCCTTCCTCCATGGCACGGGTCAAGGCCAGGTTCACCATGATGCGCAGCATCTGTTCCCAAGCGAACACACACTCACCAAAACCTGCTCCATGAAGGTCACTTGTAACTCCAAGCTGTGAGCAAAGCGCAGGCAGTAAAGGCTGCCCGTCTGGAATCACACGATTTCTTGGCTGCAGTGTAGTGATTGGGGGAGGCAGCTCAACAAGGAGGCATTAGTGGCCTCAGCGGGGGTCTGTGGAAGAGATAAGGTCGCGTGTGTGTGCACATGTAATGCACACAGGGTATTCTTGGCCTCAGGGTGACTGTGGGAGGCAGCCAGCTTACCAACAAGTGTCCATTTTCACGTAGGTGTGTGTGTGTGTGTGTGTGTGCGTGTGCGTGTGTGTGTGTGTGTGTGTGTGTGTGTGTGTGTGTGTGCCCACCTGCATGTAGGTGGCTCTTGGTGCCCCTTCCACAATAATCATAGAACATCCAGGCTGACACTTTGGATCCTTTCATGCTGTTTGTGCCTGTGTGCGTTTATATTGTTGCTGACCTTAGACCCACACACTTTAAACCTTATGTTGTGTGTGTGTGTGTGTGTGTGTGTGTGTGTGATGCCACAGCTATGGCCCATTTAATAAGAACAAACTATTAAAATGGATAAATATATGCAAGGACATACACACACATACACCTCTCCAGACATCTTCCCAGATACACTCTCTCACTTGCCTGCTGTGTCAAAGTGAATCATTGGAACACTGGCATTTGAACTGGTGTAAACACAGCATGTTCAAAGGATCTGTCCTGATCCTAAAAAAAGTGTTGGTGAGTCTGTCCATAGCCCCCACTCACACATACAAACATACACACACTGCTGAAGACCTCGGGTGTGGACAGATTGTGGATCTCTGCCCACGGGGGTGGAAAATCAGGGAGAAAATTCCAGAAATTTTGCTTTTGTGTATTCGCTCTCTCCAAGCTTGTCTTATTTACTTCAGGCTTCACGCATTTCTCAGGCTTTTGGCAGGGAGATTTAGCTTATCATCAAAGATGTGTGGGGTTATAAATTGCCCCATGAGGTATTGCAAAAAGTCATTTGAATTTGTCAAGACTGCTAACCCAAGACTCATTTCAAATCCTGGCCTTTAAATGCACTGTGAACTTGAAAGAAATGTATGAATCAGACAAAAATGTGGGTGTCTTTTGGGACAGTAAAGGTCTGACAAGACTTAGTTAACGAGACAATGAATCATTTGATATTTTGTTTCAGTGTCAGTGTGTAAAGTTCATGTTTTGTGTAGTTGTGCAATTAAAGCAATGTCTCAGAAATCAAATTAAATGAAAAACTTGGAGGCGCAAAATAAGAGAAATCTAAACTGTAGTTGTGTGCTTTAGTCACTGATAAGGGGAGGGATAAGGGCCCTCTCTTTATGACTAAAAGCATGTGGACATTGCATCTATGTTTTACTTCATAATTTATTTGAACATGTCAAAATCACGACTTTATCACATACAAAGATGCTCTCTATGTCCTGAGACACCAGTGAAAAAATTGGGGTAGGGTGGTGGTGGTACGGTGACTAAATAGTCAAATTACTTTTATTACTCTGATTTAAAAGCTTCTTTTGAAGTCTTCTCACAAAAGCTTCTAAGGAACTTGCTTTCATTCAGCTTAACAAAGATACGAAGGCAATACACTCGGCTGAATATAACATTGTGCAGGCCAGTGTGAAGTTGTTGATGAGGCTGTATTAGTCCTTTTATTTTAACCTGATGTTGTACATAATAAAATGATTATGCTTAGAGCAAGGCACAAACTGTGGCATGCAATAGGTCCATACGTTTTTGGACAGTGACATTTTTTGTAATTTACCCTCTGTACAACCCTCACAGTGGATTTTAAATCAAACAAAGATGTGCCTGAAGTGCAAGGAGTTTCATAAACTGTGAAGTGGTGTGAAATCAGTTGTGCACTGGTTCTAGATTAGTTGAATCTGAGCGGAGAGTATAGCTCTGTACTCTTCAGAATTTATCCTGCTCCTTCTATCAGCAGTCACATCATCAAAAAACACTAGTGACCACCGACAGCCATACATGCCCATGCCATGACAATGCCTCCACTATATTTAACAGATTATATGGTACGCTCTGGATCATGAGCTGTTTCTCTCCTTCTCCATGCTTTCTTTTCCATCATTCTTGTACAAGTTAATCTTGGTTTCATTTGTCCAAAGATTTTTTCTCTTCTTTGCTCTGCTGTGTTTTGTCCCTCTCGTCCCTTTAGTTTTATAGTTTTTGTTTTAGATTTGTTTTGCTTTGCGTTGCTTTTATTTTGGTTTGGTTTGGTTGGGTAGATCCTGGTAATTTCTTTTTTTTTTTTCAGTTTTATTTGTTAGTTTGGTTTTTGTACTCCATTTGTTTAGTCAGGGAAGTTCTGGATCATTTGGCCTATTGTGTGGCTGGTCCGGACTCCTTTAACGTTTTTGCTACTTTTTCCAGGGCCTTCAGACCTTTAGTTTGTATTCTGTATCATGCACTTTATGGAGATTAATAAAATTTAGATAATCAAGTAATCAAATTCATGTGAAATATACATCAAAAGAGATCTATTATGCCTGTTTCCAACAATATTTTTCTTCTTGGACTGCAGTAAGCACGATTTAAACCACAAAATGAGCCTAAATTAATTTATGCTTGGTCTTTGTGCAGCCCCTCAATTCATGTCTTGAAACAAGTCTTTTTAGGACCTCTTCCTGTAAGCCAACTTTTCTTTTTACAGACTGCCTCTCAAAAAACAAAAGACTTGAACAGCAGGTGGGTGGGGCTGCTGTGCTTACTGCCAGAGCTGTGTGCCTAAAATGCCCATATTAAGGCTATCTGCTGTCAGTGACATCACACAAAGCCAAAAGGGACAGGAAAATTTCCGGTGTGTGTGTGTGTGTGGCTCATATCCCCTTTCTCTGTGAAAACAGAGTTATCGTCATCAATTGTCAGAACAACTATATAACGTTAATGTTGCTCTTCACCGAAAACTTTACACCCAGACTGCACTTTGGTAGTTACCTCATTGCTGAACCTCTTCTAATGTGGCTGCTGTATCATCAAATGCAAATTGAAAATGGAAATTAGTGGATGCAGTAGGTCACTCTACACATCAATAAAACTCCCTGAATTTAAAACCAAAACCTCACCTTTTGATTCAGAAAGATTCACTTAAATGTCTTGACCTCATTATTTGAAACTCTGGCCATGTTTAATATGAGCATCTACCACTGTAATAGAATAGAACAGAATAAAATAGAATAGAACAGATATTGTCATTTTTCCTGATATAATGAGAACCCGTTCAGGAGCTCTCCAGCTCTTTTGACAGCAAAAGACAAAGAGACTACAGTACATGTCTAAAATACATAGAAATAAAGATAAAAACACAGTGAGGTGGTATATACAGAATAACAATGCAAAATGCTAAGGCAGTGCAACAAATGACGGTAACATGCTTAAAACTGAACTTCCGGTTCTTCCGGCAGAGTCACAATGACACACTCTGAAGCCATTACCCCCTCGTTGCAGGTCCTTTTTGTTCACTCCTGTGCAGCTGGTGAACCACACCATGCAGCAGGAGGTCAGCAGGCTCTCTACTGTTGACCGATAGAAGCTGATCAGCAGGTGATGATGGAGAGCGTGTTTTAACTTCCACAGGAAATAAAGGCTCTACTGGGGCTTCCCTACCTGATGGGAGATGTGTGTAGCCCAGGTGAGGTCAGCCAAGCTGTGAACACTAAGGAACTTAAAGCTCTCAACTTCCTCACCATGTTTGCGGAGGGCAGAATGCTCAGTGCGCTTCAATTTCCTGAAGTCCACTATCATTTTCTCAATTTTTGTAATGTTCAAGTTCAGGTTATCATGAAAGGAGCAGTCTGTGAGATGTCTGACCTCCTCCCTTTAGGCTGTTTCATCAATGTCTGATTTCAGTCCTACTATGGTGGTATCATCAGCAATAATAGGACCACAAGAGCTTCAGTACTGTATTGTAGTACAGCACTTGAATAAATCTACTTTCCATCACTTCAAAAAGTATGTCCATTAACAGTAATATTTAAATTACTGTTATGAGACTCATGAAAGTCACTGCGTTCCCCAACCTTGAACAGTTTGTTTTGTCTAGTGTTGCAACTCAAAACTAAGCATCAATAAACTCAGTGTAGGTGATGCAGCCTGTTGAGCCACTTATTCATTCAGTTTCAGGGATAGTTTTCCAATTAGCCACCCATAGCAGATGGAAAACAACACATAAAGGCTGCCAATGTGGGGCTTTTATATGTTTTTCTCTTGTTGCACCAATCACAGAGAACCGACACAATTTAGTTGGCACAGTTTGAGTTCGCCTATTAAATCTGTGTTCATAAAGGCATCCTCAGTCTCGAGAACACATTCAGCCTGCTTAAAACACACACGACACACATAACAATTCACCTCATTAACAGACAGCCTTATATTTATCTTCCACTCCTCCCGCCCTCGGTCCTATTTCTGTCATTCATTTATGCAAGTCCATATTTTTAAATTGGCGAGATGCTGAGGATGTGATCACTGATGACGCAGATGCAAGTATTCAAGGGAAGAACCTGTCACCATGCACACACACATATATACCCGCATGCACACACGCACGCATGCACGTACACATTCTTGATGTAACATACTTTGTTCAGTTGCATCAAGTTTTCGTGCTAAATTTGGGACACAGCAGGTGTGGGGGAGTGTCCCTGTTATTTCAGGTGCCAGAGATTTTCCCCAAGTTATTCTGCCCCATGTGAAATCTCCTCACTTCCCACAAAAACATGGTAACTGCCACTTGGACTACCAACAGAATGAGTATGACTGGAGAAGCCATGCTGTTCTCCAAGGCTGTTGTGAATCATGCAGGTGTGAACTGATATCAGATCTGTCTTCCACTGATTCAGCACAACAGTCCTCTGACATTATCAACCTAACATTTAACAAGTTTTTAAAGAAATGATCCAGTTTGTATAATGACAGGTCTCATCTTTTTTGTTCCATGCAAACATGTATCCATCTTCTTTGGGATAAAGTTGGCAACTACATTGCTCACAGAGCAACTTGAGCTCATGCTAGAGGTGTATGCTGGTAGCAGATAATGTATGCTCTAACCCTAAGAGGTCTGATGAGCTCACCTTTTGTAAATGCATTTCAGATTGGTTTGTCATATATTTTATTGGTCACATGTTTTGAGCAAGTTCAAAGCTTCTGATGTGCAGCCAGCTCCAGGACACATCATTTTTCATTTTCAAAGTTGTTTTCAACCTAACTGAAGCAGTTTATTAGGTTTGGTCCACCTCTCTCTCAAGCCACAAGAGGATTAATAAAAGTTTTTTATATCTCAAGTAGTGCTTAAATATTAACTGACTCTGGTGTTTCAAATCAGCAGTTTTCAGGGGCGAAATTCAGCTGCTACTCCATGCTTTGGTCAAGGGCAATCTACACTATATAGCCAAAGGTATTCACTCACCCATCCAAATCACTGAATTCAGGTGTTCCAATCACTTCCATGGCCACAGTGTATAAAACCAAGCATCTAGGCATGCAGACCGCTTCTACAAATATTTGTGAAAGAAGTCCAGTCGTGAAATTTCCTTGCTACTAAATATTCCACAGTGAACTGTTAGTGATACTATAACAAGTATTATAACAAAGTGGAAGTAATTGGGAATGAGAGCAACTCAGCCATGAAGTGGTAGGCCATGTAAAATCACAGCACGGGGTCAGCGGACTCCAACGTGCACAGTGCACAGAGGCCACCAACTTTCTGCAGAATCAATCGCTACAGACCTCCAAATTTCATGTGGTCTTCAGATTAACTCAGAGTGCATGGAGAGCTTCATGGAATGGGTTTCCATGGTCGAACAGCTGAATCCAGGACTTACATCACCAAGCACAATGCAAAGCATCAGATGCAGTGGTGTAAAGCACACCGCCACTGGACTCTAGAGCAGTGGAGATGTGTTCTCTGGAGTGACAAATCGCACTTCTCCATCTGGCAGTCTGATGGATATGATGGATGGATTGTGACTGCATCGTGCCAAGTGTAAAGTTTTGTGGAGGGGGGATTATGGTGTGGGGTTGTTTTTCAAGAGTTGGGCTCAGCCCTTAAGTTCCAGCGAAAGGAACTCTTAATGATTCAGCATACCAAGACATTATGAATGATTTCATGCTCCTAACTTTGTGACAACAGTTTGGGGATGGCCCCTTCCTGCTCCAAGATGACTGCACACCAGTGCACAAAGCAAAGTCCATAAAGACATGGCTGAGCAAGTTAGGTCTGTAGGAACTTGCCCTGGCCTGCACAGAGTCCTGGTATCAACTGAACAGAATTTAAGTGGAGACTGTGAGCCAGGCCGTCTCATCCAACATCCAGCATGTACGTGGGCAGATGAGCAAATACTTTTGGCAATAGCATGACATACACCAATCAAGCGTAACATTATGACCACCTACCTAATTGTGTTGGTCCCCCCTTTGCTGCCAAAATAGCCCTGACCCATCAAGGCACGGACTCCACTGGACCCCTGAAGGTGTGCTGTGGTATCTGCCACCAAGATGTTTGCAATAGACCTTTTAAGTCCTGTAAACTGCGTCACACACACACACCCGGCCATCCACATGATGTAAAAGAAAATGTGATTCATCAGACCAGGCCACCTTCTTCCATTGTTCTGTGGTCCAGTTCTGATACTGCCAGAACTGGCAGTGGACAGGAGTCAGCATGAGCACCTGGACTGGCCTGAGGCTATGCAGCCCCATACACAAAGAACTGCAGTGCACTATGTATTCTCACACCTTCCTGTCAGAACCAGCAATAACTTTGTCAACAATTTGAGCTACAGTAGCTCCTCTGTAGGATCGGCCAACATGCGTCAGTGAGCTTCAGCCGCTCATGATCCTGTCGCTGGTTCACCTTTTTTCCTTCCTTGGACCACTTTTGATAGATACTGACCACTGCAGACCAGGAACACCCCACAAGGGCTGCAGTTTTGGAGATGCTCTGACCCCTGTCAAACTCGCCCAAATCCTTCTACTCGTCCATTCTTCCTGCTTCTAACACGTAAACTTTGAGAACAAAATTTTCCCTTACCACTTGCTGATGATGAAATAATCAGTTTTATCCACTTCACCTGTCAGTGGTCTTAACGTTATGCTTGATCGGTGTATTTTGAAGCTGGCAGAAGTCCCTAGCATAAGCACAGGGAGATAAACTCCATGAGCAATGGACTTCTTGGTGTGAGGCACCCACAGAGCCACCATAAGTGTGCAGCCCTAATACTTCTTAAATGCGTTTTTACACATGGTTATTCCACCTCTTCCACTGTATTTCTGTGCCATAAAATATGGGAAGAAACTAAAATATGTGCAACAGATGCCAAGTCACTCAGATTTTTTGTCCCCAAAAATCACAAAACTCAGACAAATTTTTGTTAACCTCCTGTTGAGGTAAAGGATTCTTAATTCTGTTCATATTTTGTTGCCTCTGAGCACATATTGACTTAATTGTGATGATGTCAGAATGGTTATTTCTTCATAATTTAGAGCCTTTAAAGTCAGGCAGTGCCTGATTCCTCTTTATGACAAATAAATCAAACCCGATGGTGGAGCATTTGCCACTTTCCTTTTATGACATTCTTCAATTATTCATTTGAAACATCTAGTGGTTTAATTGCTGGTTTAAATCCCAAATAATATATAGTTATATGTATTAGGATCAGATGCAATGATGCATTTAGTCAAGTGTTTGAGCAAAAAAAAAAAAAGTTTAAAAAAAAGAAAAGAAAAATTAATAAATCAGACAGTGAAAAACATAGCCGTACCAGATATTTATGAGTAAAATTTACACATACTGGGCGTGTCATTGTTTTCTTTATAACTGCACTTTCTATTCAACTTTGGCACCGTGTGTACATAACAGTTTCACCACAGCAAAAAATTGAAACAGCATCTTATTCAAGATCATGTGAATTCCCTTCATTACAGTTCTAATATCAATATAAAAATACCATATTTGCAGGACAGTGCGAAAGTCTTGAGTCACTCCTAATTTTTTCTTTATATTTTGCTTCCAAGGAGCCAGGCTTTGTTGTAGATATTTTTTTTTTTGGAAGTGGTTTTGACCAATAGTTCTCCAGGCTTTCTGAAGGTTTTTCAATGGCTCAAGACTTATGCACAGTGGTATATGTGCACATTTAAAAAAAGCATTACCACCTCTTACGTTGTGGCACTTCAGAAAAATACTTTGAAACAAAGACTCTAAGAAACATTCCCTTTAGAATCCTCCACATGTTAAAATTTACCAGGTACCTTACATTTAAAACAGCAGAGCTTTGTTAACGCTCTACTTCCCTCATCAACTGAGTTACTTTTTATGTCTAAGAATGATCTTAAATTATTGCTTTTTGTTCCCAAATCTCCCTTTTTGTGGTCACTATATTTAACAGTGTTGGTCCTTCATTCTCTTCATTATTAAAAAAAAAAAAACACACACACACACGCATATATATATATATATATAAAAAAAGCCTAAAGATGTTGGCACTGGAGCAACAACAAAAGTTCTTTACACAGATTATAAAAAACAAATTGCAGTTGATATGTTCAAAGCATTTCTCTGCCAAGGCTGAAATTTCCTCCACACAATGCATGAATTGAGTCCTTGGATGCAAAAGGACGTCTGGATTTGGATTACTTTGCAATATTTTTTGCAATAAGATGTTTCCCCTTGTTTGAATTGATGTACAGCAATGAATATATGATGCAAAATGACCCCCCCACCTAACATTACTTTAAAAAAAATAAAAGAAAACAAAATAAAAAGAAAACAGCCTAGAACGTAAGTATTTGAAGAACATCGAAGAACACTTGTTCTTCAGGCTCTGTCTTTCAACAGACTTAATCTGAAGTGAAACTATGGACACTTCAGAAACAAAGCTGCTAAGTAGTAATTTTGTAGCAGCTTTGTTTTAAGTTTGAGTTGATTTTTACAAATATTCAAAGAGCTGTGTTTGAAATGTGATGTATTAACATCACGATGTAAGGTGCAGTGGCTGTGTAATGTCTCAAGCACTAGTTCATGCATAAGAAATCAGAGTTCAGTGTTGATCCACAGCTACATTTATGCTGAAAGGGAGATGTGTATCAGTATAAAGTGAGGATGATGCAAAAAAACCCCAAAACAAAACAAAAACAAAAACCAATGGTGCAAAAAAAAAAAAAAAAAAAGTAACATTAATTAAAAGAATGTGTGCAGAGGAAAGCTAGGCAGTGACTGGATAAACTAAGGAGCACCAAACTGTAGATGAGCAGCTCATTTGTGGTGAAGATAAAGCCCTATATAGTTTTTTATGAAGGTATGCACACTTTTTTCATTGAACAAGAGAAGACCTTGTCTGGACTGTGGAAATGGCACTGTAATCACATGGAACAACCTGAAGAGGTAATTATCACTGGTAGTAAACATATAAGCATGTGTAACTCTCCAGACTTTAAGAAGAGAACGTCACGGCTTTGTTCTTGGCTCGCTGGGAGGAAACACTTCGACAGTGCAGGTAGACGGAGAGGGGATGGATGAAGGCCAGCAGGCTGAGCAACGTCAGACCAATGTTCACCTGGAAAAACATGTAGAGGGATAATGATGAAGCAGTGAGGAGACTTGTGAGAAAAAGATAAAATGATTAAAAGTAAAGTACTTACATATAATGGATCTCCATCCAGGCTTTTTACCAGAGCAAAGCAGGGATACTGCAGCAGCGAAAACAC
Source organism: Pterophyllum scalare (assembly GCA_024447675.2). Taxonomy (NCBI): domain Eukaryota; kingdom Metazoa; phylum Chordata; class Actinopteri; order Cichliformes; family Cichlidae; genus Pterophyllum; species Pterophyllum scalare. Next base: position 73,260 of record JAMQGT020011916.1, on the reverse strand, counting down.
AGCCGATAGAGCCATGACCAGACCATACAGCTTCCCAAAGTGGCATGATGGGAAACTAAACACACAGAGAAACAACACGATAAAGAGGAAGGAAAATAATTATTTTGCCAAGACAGGCAGCAATAATGGGTAACAGCATGAAATACAAAATATGAAAATATTTGTGTAAATAATTGCAAATTATACTGCAGTTACATTCAATGCAAGGGCATTTTTATATATTTACTAATGCAGTATGTGCCAACAATTAAACCTTTAGACACTGTGAAGATATATTTGTTCAGCAATTCATCAGCACAGCTTCAGATGTGTGTAAACTGTTACCCAGCACTGACAGTCATGGTCAACCCTGTGCACCACTTACTGGGCAGACAGCGGAGCACTTTCTCCAGACTCATTCAGCTTTCATGCCACAAGGAAATCTTCCATACCTCCATACAATAGCTTTCCATCACATCGGTCTAGCTGAGAATTATCTATTCATGTTTATTTCAGTCCTGAATTCTAACATTGAACACACACTACTTTAATGTCATGTGGTATTTGTTCTGGTAATCTGATCTATGCTTTCATATTTATGCCACATTGTGACCCTACCATCTGAATGCAGCAGCAGAAATAAAGACCCAGACCAGGCAATGTTTTTCCAATCTTCTTTGTATTGTAAACTGTAGCCTCAGTGTCCTGTTCTTAGCTGACAGGTGTGGCACCCAGTGTGAGCTTCTGCTGCTGTTGAGATGCTCTTCTGTATACCTTGGTTGTCACAAGTGGTTATTTGAGTTACAGTTGCCTTCCTATTAGTTTGAAGCAGTCTGGCCATTCTCCTCCGACCTCTGGCATTAACAAGGTATTTTCACCAGACAATTGTCACTCCCTGGATATTCTTTCTTTTCCAGACCATTTTCTGTACACTCTAGAGATGACTATGTGGGGAAAATCACAGTAGATCAGCTGTTTCTGAAATACTCAGGCCAGCCTGTCTGGTACCAACAATCACCTTTCTTCCCCATTCTGATGCTCGGTTTGAACTGAAGCAGATCAGCTTGACCATGTTTATATGCCTAAATGCATTTGGTTGGTGCCATGTGATTGGCTGATTAGATATTTTTTTTAAAGAGCAGCTGAACAGGTAAACCTAATAAAATGGTCAGTGAGTTCATTTTGATTTCAGAGTACTACTTACCTTTAGATATTTGGTTAGGTTTCATTTATTTTATTTGAGTATACACCATTCTACATATTTAAGCAATTTGTTCTACTTTGTTCATTCATTTTAACTCCTGTAACAAAGGAATTTCCCATCCTGGGATAAATGAAGTATTTCATCTTATAATTACAGCTGCTTTTTATTGTCATTATCTGTTATATACCACCATCTAGTGATTAAAAGTGGAAATGCTGATTAATGTTCACATCTACAACCATTTTTAAAGACATCTACTATATTAACAAAAGTATTCGCTCATCTGCCTTCACACACACGTGAACTTGAGTGACATCCCATGCTTAATCCATAGGGTTTAATATGATGTTGGCCCACCCTTTGCAGCTTTAACAGCTTTAACTCTTCTGGGAAGACAAGTTTTAGGAGTGTTTATCGGAATTTTTGACCATTCTTCTAGAAGCCGATCTGTGAGGTGAGACACTGATATTGGACGAGAAGGCCTGACTCACAGTCTCCACTCTAATTTATCCCTAAGGTGTTCTGTCGGGTTGAAGTCAGGACTCAACTTTATGGACTTTGCTTTGTGCACTGGTGCGCAGTCATGTTGGAACAGGAAGGGGCCATCCCTCAGACTGTTCCCACAAAGTTGCAAGCATGAAATTGTCCAAAAATTCTTGGTATGCTGAAGCATTAAGAGTTTCTTTCATTGGAACTAAGGGGCAGAGTCCAACTCCTGAAAAACAACCCCACACCATAATCCTCCCTCCACCAAACACTTTACACTTGCGCACAATGCAGTCAGACACATACCGCTCTCCTGGCTCAGGCTCATCCATCAGATTGCCAGATGGAAAAGTGTGTTGCGCCACTCCAGAGAACACGTCTCTCTAGAGTCCAGTGGCAGTGTGCTTTACACCACTGCATCTGATGCTTTGCATTGCACTTGGTGATGTAAGGCTTAGATGCAGCTGCTTGGCCATGATAACCCATTTCATTAAGCTCTCTACACACTGTTCTTGAGCTAACCTGAAGGCCACATGAAGTTTGGAGGTCAGTAGCAATTGACTGAAAACTGGTGACCTCTGTGCACTATGCACCTCAGCATTCGCTGAGGCCTACCACTTCATGGCTGAGTTGCTGTCATTCCCAATCACTTCCATTTTGTTACACTACCACTAACAGTTGAATTCACTGAGAGCAACCCATTCTTTCACAAATGTCTGTAGAAGCAGTTTGCATGCCTAGGTGTTTGATTTTATACACCTGTGGCCATGGAAGTGATTGGAACACCTGAATTCTGTAATTTGGATGGGTGAATGAATACCTTTGGCAGTACAATGTACATGTAAATTTGCAGGTTTGCATCAGTTTTTTCTTTACTGTACCCTTGAAATCCTCTCTCTCTCTTTTAATTACTCAAATAACCTCCAACCAGCATTTAGAAAAATGCAGTGCTAAACATTATTGTTTGGCTTAACAACAACAAAAAAAAAATCAAATAGTACATTTTATGGGTGCCATCAAAATCGAGTCTTTCTTTGAAATATAAGAGGTTTATAGATTACTGTGTGTTTGATACTCACGCCACACTGATGAAGGCTGCGTTGCCGCCATAGAGGAAGGAACGGTTGAGCACCTGCAGGATGAAGGTGAGGTACTGAAGAGGCAGGTAGGGGGTGGAGGCACAGATGGAAAACAGCAGACACTGCAGCGCTGTCAGGAAGAGAGAAAGCACCGCCACCCGCAAGTCTGCCTCCCGCTCGCTCTCCCCTACAAACACAATTTAAAATGCACACGTTACTGAACAAGAAAGTAGAGATGAGAGATCACTCTACACTGTTTGGACAATTGAGTTAGCAGGTTTTCATTCCAGCTCTATTAACTCCTTCTGCAAGACATAGTCCAGGAATCAAGCTCTGGCCTTCAGTGGGTCCCTGAGTGATACAGATATAGTTAACATACTCAAACATATCTCCTGGTCCACTAGTGCAATCATACTAGAGTCTATCTGGTGTGATGTTCTACTCTAGCATCAATTTAAATTTGATATTGGATGAAGTAGCCAAACCTAACAAAATGTGTTCATTTTTAAGTTTCTCTGCTACTGAATTCACTGTCTTCATTTACTTTTGACTGAATTCCTGTAGTGGCCAATCTTATTTGACATAATACAGCAGCCAGACCTTTAATAATTGTGACTCAGGAAAGAGCTTCTCTTTAAAGTTCATACACAGGTAACAGGTATGTAGAACTGATTTTTAGACATTACTCATTACCTACATGTGAGTGGTTTTCTGAATATCAGCCAGTCTGAGGGTCTCAGACAGCAGCCCTCTGGCTGCTCTTCAGATGAGACTGAAGATTAAAGGGAATAAAGCTTTTTTGTTTAGGTCACCACAGCTATTGGAAGATCTACCTGAGGAGCTTAGACTTGCAGACCCCTCCAAGTTTCCCACAATAAAAATTGGTTCATAAATATTTTGTGTTGCAAGACTTTTCTTATCTGGCAACCTTTTCACTGTTATCATTAGTTTAAAATGAAGTACAACAAAAGCAAATTAAATAAGGCATTAAATGACTTTAGTTTGAATAGCATGCACAAAACTAAACACTGATATTATTTAAATGTAAACCCATCAGTGAGAATCTTTGATTTACCAACTCGAGAAAATAAGGTAATACATTTTATTGTAATCGAGATAAAGGGAAAATAATCCCCACAAATGCAATGATGTAAAAACTATTAGGTCTGCAATTGTTTAAAAAGGGGGAGTCCTCTGTTATGGGTTTGCCCACTGCTACAAAATAATCAGTAAATATTAATACATTGATGGAATGGTTGTTCTGCAGCCTTCATTTTCAGCTGCACACAAAATTCATATCATAGAGATTTTTTAAACACCTTTACAACCCACATGCATGTAGTTTATCACCTTTCTCTCTCTCTCTCTCACACACACACACACATACACACACACACAAAGTTACCTTCTGCTCGAGGTTTGCCCTTGTGTCTATCCATAATGAGGCCATTCCAGGGAGCACACAGGACGCCACACAACTGGGTGATGGCAAAGGCATTGGTGTACTGACTCACTGCAGGGACACAAAAACAAGATAAATAGCAAAAACAACCGAAAACTGTCCAGTAAAATATGAGACAACTGAAAGTTTGACAGGAAGTGACAAACTACCATTTTAAATTTTCTACTTGGCTATTTACAATTTTTACTTGAAGGGTTGATGTCCACAAACAATAGTGTGACAGAGTGCTTCAGCAGTGCCCTCAATGGGAAATCATTTAAGTACTTACTGAAGCTGCTCTCCTAAGGAATGTGATCTGTTTTTGCTGAGAAAGCAAGGTGATGTGATGTTTGTGCGCGATTACCCAGTGAGGAGTCTCCAGCTGTCAGCCTCTGCAGCATGGGGTTTAGGGTGCCAATGAACAGGTAATGCCTGAGCTGCATCACTGACAACCAGAGCAGGTGCCACATAAAGAACCTGGACAGCAAACACTCACGGAAACTCTTCTCTGAGGAAAGAAGGAAAAGGGGAAAAAAGGAATAAGAATAAGAGTGGAGAAAAATACTACAGATGATTGGTTTATTCTTTTATTTTTTCGAGTAAGTTGGACACAGACCTTGTTCCACAGGCACGCCCTTGTTGAGTGGCGCTTCCTCTGCCTTCAGTGCATCTCCATTTGCTGCCACCTCACCTATGCGGTTGTCTGAGTTGCCACAGGTTATCCTGAGGTCAAAGTGGGATTAACCACACGCAGAAGGTGCAGCATGGTTTAAATCCAGACACACATTAGTATGTTGTAATGAAACCTTGATTGATCAGTTAAAAAAATTATGTGAATTCAGATCTTTAGGAATTTATTATTTGTGCATTTTTGCTTTTATTATGTAGCTAAATTGGAGAATAGGGCAGAACTGAAAATGAGGGATAACATGAGATGCATCAATGGTTTGGATGGCAAGGATTTCAATCAAGCACACTACAGTCCATATTCTTTACTTATTCACCCCCAAGTATTCTATTAATTAATTTGATGATCATAAAACTCCTTGTATTATACATTTAACTAATGCGATGTTATAATTTTTCTATTCCTTTCCTATTCCTATTTATTTTTAAATACACTTTGTACTTGAGGCACATTTTAGATGTGCATTTGAAGAGTTTGTGAGATCTGCTGTGGATTCATACCCGTATGTGTAGTGGTCCGGCAGAGGGTATGGAATTGATTTTCGGGGCAGCAGGAAGAAAGTCCTCAGCAGGTGAATGACGCTGCAAGCAGACAGAAACAGGAAGGAGGAGCGAAGAGAGATGCCACATTCATGCAACAACTACAGGAGAAGAGGAGATCATCATTGGTACATGAGCTGCATCAGTATATACTGCTGATTCTTTTATGTGTGTAACTTTTTCTCACCTTGATGATGAGGAAGAGTGCAGAGGAAGAATCAAAGGCCCCACTATAAAGAGTGATAATGGTGGAGCGATGCGAGCCAAACAGGTTTCCTACCTTTAGGAAAATTAAATTAAAACAGATGAATGTATTAAAGTGTCAGTTTGGGAGCTTTCTGTAGAATTCTGGTTTGATATTGATCCCTTCTGCATTCATCTTTCTGCTGTTCAATGTATAAATATAGTTAGCATTTACTGCAAGTTTCTCGACAGTGACAAATATTGTAATTTAGCCTCTGTACACCACCAGAGTAGTTTTAAAACAAGATGTAACTGAAGCATAAACTTTAAGCTTTAATTAAAGAAGTTTACCAAAAATGTTGCCTTAATTTTTATTACGGTGTTACAGCCCTTTTTATACAATTCCATTTTCAGAGGTTCAAAAGTAATTGGACGAAATTTTATATTAAAGGATTGCTGGATAAAAATCATTTTCTGTCAATGACAGCCTGAATCGTGGAAGCCATGGACATCAAACTCTTTGTTTACTCCTGTGAGAAGCTCTGCCAGGCCTTTACTGCAGCCTCTTTGTTTGTAGGTCTCTGCATTCAGTCTTTTTCATGGGCTTGGCCACTGAAGAATAGCACATTTCTTTGCCTGGTGTCCTTGATTTGGTTAGATACTGTTCTTCCTAACCCAGGAAAGCATTTGCAACCATCCGCTTTAGTATTCTTGTGCAGCCTTTCAGGCCTTTTAGTTTTGCTGAGCTGGCTGCAGCATTCCTTCTTTCCTTCTATAAGAGTGTATCAGACTGTGGATTTGGCCACTTCTAAAATGTTTGCTATCGCTGATAGATGCATTTTGTTGTGTCCTTCACTCGCACCTACATCTCTTATACTGAGAGATCCTGTGGACAGCTACCAAATGCAAGTTTAACACTAAAAACTCAAGAGTTTCTTAACTGTGTGTGCGGTGGTACACAGACACAAAACTACAAAAACACATCTTACTGAGGTGGAATTCAGCATGTCGCTTAAAATGTTGGATCAAATTCAAATTCATAAGTCGTCATTATTTTCCCAAGAGGCATTTGTGAGGGAAAAAATGCACTGAAGGTGGTTTCTGTGTTTTGGTTTTGTTGCAGTTTTCTGAGGAGAGAATGGAATGTCTTACATTCAGAGAAGACTCAGATCAAGTCTGACTTCTTACTTCCAAACAGTGGAAATAAGTGTATAATATGATGAGTTACTGCTACAGCATATTTCAGTCTTCATCTTACTAACTATTTCAGTACCTGCATGTTGGTCATCAGAAATAAGATGCCGCCTACAGCCAGGAGGGAGAGAGCAGGGTAGAGCAGGATGGCCAGAGCTAAGAGGAGAAAGAAAAACATACCAGCTGTAACATCCCCATTCTTATTGATATTTATTCAGACAGTAAGAACTAAAAACATCTGTTTCTCACCTGAAGTTGAGAAGGCCACCAATAACATACCGATGGTATAGAGACATCTGCAATTGAAAAATTACAACAACAAAAACAAAACAAAACACACAACTGGTGTTAAAATAAATATAAAAATATATTGTCAGCTGCTGAAATAAAATGTGACATTGATGCAGTAATTGTATTTCTATATGGAGCTGATGTCTTCTATGCATTTCTGATATTAACTGTATAATACGCTGGCAAACTGGTTGTTTTGAAATGTGGTAAATAAATATGCTTAATTTGATATTAAAACAAATCATTCACCAGCAGGTTTGTGTGCTTCTCATGCCATTTGGAGAGCCTTAATATCCTTTTCTTGGCCATCGTAAACACCCTCATCTGCACTTACTGTCTCCTACGCAACTATTAGCATTCCTTGGCTCTTCATTTTCAGTTCACCCTGCTTAACAGGAAACATATGGATCTGTTCAGTGTCAGTGTGTTATTGTGGGGCAGTGCACTGCTCAGGTATGCAGGGTTATGTTACATGATAGATATTAACTTTGAAGAAGGAGGGCAGCTCGGTGATGGAGTCTGAACATCTGCAGAAAAAAAAACTCAGATAGTTCCTCCCTCCTCCAGGTAGTCCAGAGTGGTCCTGACCTTTCCCTGCAATTCTCTTGCTTTCCCAACTTTTCCAGATTTTTGGGGGGTTTTTTATGTGAAGGGTTTCATAGATATTAAAGCTTGAACATTGAGTGGGGGAAGAAATCCTTCAACTTCAGGTTGAGAAAGAGCAAGAAAAAAACAAGTTATTATACCCAAAATGTGATGGTGTTATCTTGGTTTCCCAATATGAATTTCCAAAGCAGAGCAAGATGTGTGCAGGGTGCCGTTACTACATATGGGGTATATTTTGAGTACTTTGGCTCTACGAATATGTGATCAACAGTGCAGCTCAAGTTAACACAGAAGTGCACATACTTACAACACATACCGTGTGTTGTAATGGCAACCAGGACACACCCTCTCAATTTGCCTATGGAAAAAAAAAACACTCCCGTGTTTGTGTACTTCCTAAACAATCTTTGGCTACTGTACATAAAAGTGACTTTTTCAAAAGATTCTTGAGGAAAAGAAAAGATCAGAAAATCTTTGGACAGGTAACAGAAATCGGTCCTTTCTAAACAAGTCCATTTGGATTCAGTGAAAATGTGTCTTTTCGATGTGATTACATTTTAAAATGTGCGCTAACTAAAGCAATATCCATCCATTTTCTACAGCTGATCTGGGCTGTAGGTGCAGTAGTTTAGGGAGAGAGGCCCAAACTTCCCTCTGCCCAGCCACAAATTTAGCCAAAGCTGTTCTGCTTTTTGTTACGAAACCTTTTAAACGTAAAACCTACTAAGAAAATAAAGTTTCTTGCTTTTTATGTTTATTCCTTTGCATGTGCAGACTGTACTGTACTTATTCTGAGTTCTGTGCAAAGTGAGTGCACACTATGCTGAAAGAAGTGAATCAGCTGGAGAGGAAAAATAAATAAAAGTATGGCCATGATTAAAACCAAGCATGATGTGATATTAGATCTTGGGGAGACACAGGCTGCACTTGATGCTCAAAAATGACAAGTGACATTCTTAGACATTCTTATATTTATGCTCTTTACCAATTTGTCAGTTAATATGATACGATTACAATTTTCATAGAAATATTCTTGACTAATTGACTGTTTAAGGTCTTAGACTTACATTCCATAGAGCCGAGTCACAGTAGTACCAAATCGGTCAAAGAGAAAACCGTTGGGCAGCGTCAGGAAATTGTTCATAAAAGAAGCGATGGTAAAAACAAGGGAGAATTGTTCATCCTGTTCACTGCAATCTGTAGAAACAATAAGTTAAAGACAGAGGTGACAGGTCAGTGAAATATTTTTATTCTCCAATTCTTTAATTTTTAATTAATTTTATCCCTGCAGGTGCTTAGACAATGTTCAGCTGTTTGCTGAACAACAACAACAATAATAATAATAATAATACATTTTATTTCTTTCAAATACCCAAGGACACTTTACAGAAAAACACTGCAGTCTTATTTCAAGGTAGTGAAGTTAAGAACATCAAACTGACCTAAAACGTGTGTGTCATTGACTCCCGTGGTGTTGACACACAGAGAGCTGAAGAACCCCTCTTCCTTGAGGACAAAAACAAGAGAAGCCCATCCAAACACGGCTCCAGCGAAACACAGACACTCCACCAGACCTGTGGCAAAGGTGAGGCAGCGCTGCACCGAGAAACCGTTCCTAGACCCTGGCATGGTCCCGCAGGCTCACACTCAGCAAGTACTTCACAAACCTGAACTCATTCAGAATTGGCTTCAGTCACAGTACCTACTAAATGAGCAAAATGAGAGATTATTTTGGTTACCTTTAATGTAAACAAAGCTTGATCTGATTATATAAAAAGCAGTTGTTTGTTTTGTTTAGCGGTCATGGTATGTTTCCACTCCAAGTCTGTTGCTGCAAGACATTTTCTTCTACCCCTCCACCTTCCCAGAGTCTCTACCCCTGCCAAACTAAAGTAAAAAAAACTAATAGAAAGTCTTAAACTAGAATGCCTTAAATCAAAAACAGTAAGAACTGAAAACATCTGGAGACAAAATACCCAGCTTACAATTAGGTCCCTCCTCCAAAGAGACATGTTGCATAAATTCACAGGTTAGACAAAAAGAGAAGCTGTCCTTAAAAGTGTAACCTCAAAAGGGAAGTATTCTGCCTAAACAAAATGCTCTGTTGCTCAGTTACAATATTCTCAAGTGAATTACAGTGTTGTACTCACAGCTCAGCCTCTCAGTGTCTCCACAAATATTCAAACCACAACTCTGCTCCAGCCTCTCTTGTTGACTTTATATAGACCAGCTCTCCCTTCCGTTTCCTCCTCTGTTCCCTGCTCTGTGCTTTTCTTCTCTGCTGTGCAAGAGAGAAAGTCCTTGTCCTCAGGATGCCAGTATCTAAGGAAAATAAACACATTTGCAGCAGATCACCAAATAGTGGAGCCAAATAAGCTGCAGGAGAAACTCCAGATGCAGATGCTGGGAGAGCAGACTAAGGCAGTTTAGCTAGATGAGGTCATGTGACTCAGACAGGGAAAAAGAAAAACAACAAAACGTGAGCACCCTGTGGAACCTCCTGTCACCACTGAGACCACATTGGGGGGGGGGGGGTGATATGTAGAAATACTTGAGAGGCTGTTAAAAAAAATACTGTGGTAACTCATGACTTTCCATAGTGCTGCAGGCTTCTTCTGAGGAACAATCCATAAATAGCTTTTATCGCTTAAGAAAAATCATATTTAAACCATGATTAAAAGAAGGGGGGTTAAAATAAGAAGCTTCTTGGTTGTGTTGGGGTTTACTTTGTGTGCATATAAATAAAATCTGTCATCCAATTAAAAAAAAGCCAACACCAAGCAAAATAAAACAGAAAAAGCAGACAGAACATATAAATATTTAATTCTTGTGATGGCTTAGTTACAATGGAGTGAAACTAGATTATAGTGAAAGTAGAGTGCCTGCAGGATGTGCTCCTGTCTGGCTGAAGTTGAAGTTTCAAAAGGGCGGGAGGGAGAGTCCCTGTTGTACCTCTTTCCTGACCTCCTCTGTACACATCGATGACAATTTGGACTAAAAATTTCAAATTTGGTGTAATCTTGTGTAATTTGCCATATCTCAACCTTTTCTCCCAGTTTCCCTTCCTTAAGGATGCCTTCTTGACACCTTTCACTGAGACCATTTCTTTTGAGGCTTCAGTGAACAGTTAATGGATCAACTGAAAGGCCACATGGATCTCTCAGGTCCTGTGTCAGGTCTTTGATGGATTTTCCCTAATTCTTAAGGACATGACTTTCAGACGCTGTTCGACTGCCGTAGATATTTTTGTTCTTAGCCCTGCCACTTGTCCCATTTCCTCAAAGCTTTTAAGGACACACTGCAAACTATACTGCAGTGCACCAGGTTTATGGCTAATAGCTCTTTGAGAATCACTTTGTTAGTGCAAAAGTACAATTTTATGCCTGTTAAGTTTATCTTTGGCATTCCCGGCAGTAGAATCTTTAGGTGGCACAAATCCCCTGGACACACAATTTCTGAACACATAATTACCAGTTCTCAGTAGACCTTAATGGGGTTCATATGAGCCTCAGTGACTTTATTCACACTATTAATTCAAAAGCAAATGGCTAAGTAAGAACAGGACTAAGAAATGTTAAAATTATGATAAATAATAAGGGCCAATATTGATAAAACCACAACCAGTGCAGACAACCCATCACTTAAGGAACACAGAAAAAGTCTCTGGGACACTACCTGTCTTTGGGTTTCATCTGAACTTCAGCCTGAGTAAGTTGTCCATTAGAAGTTGGCTAAAGTCAGCATGGTGCCAAGCAAGCTGTAGAGGGACTCGGAAGCCAAAAATAACTTCTGAAAGAAACTTGACCACCTTCAAAAGATTGCTGGATCTGAATGTGAGGCAGCAAGACATTGGATTGGGTGAAAGTGTTTGATGAGGTAACAGAGGCAAAGTGTCACGGTCCCCCTTGTCCTCCAGGTATGTACCTGCCTTCTTTCTCTGTTCTCTATCAGCATGAGTCTAGGTGTGGCTTCCAGAAGTCCTGGGCTGGTGCACCTGCAACTCATTTGCAACCCAAATAGCTTTTAAGCTGGGTCTCCACCCTCAGCTGTTGCTACATTTTTCTCTACTAGTAGTAGAGTTACTCAGGTCACTTGAAATGCTAAATATTACAAACATGTTTATCCTGGATCCCTTGCTCATACTTATCTTCTCCCCTCTCAGGAAGTCTAACAGAAGCCAGCTACTGGAATAACCTGTAAAACCTTCCTGACCCACCCTCACCCACCTGAATAGGAGAGCTGGTGTTCAGTTTTTGGGACTGTTAAGGAAAGGAGCAGGATTCAGAGACAGACCTGGTTCAAATCCCAGCCCTTGATAAGGAAATACTTTATTTTGGTTCTATACCATTCATTCATTCCTACTGGAGAACTGTAGGAGACTGTTAAACGATTGTCACTCAGTCCAAGTTTTCTCGCAGTGCCTTGTCTAGCCTGATAATTCTGTTCATTAAATCTAAATGTTTCACTGTGTCCTATGCTTGTGTTCGCTGTATAAATCACACATACAGGTTTAAGGTTTCACAATCTTGCATATAGTTACCACATTTAAGCTAATTTGCAGTCACAAGAGTTAATTATTTTGTCTGTTGTTTTGAGGGTTGTTTTTTTTTTTTTTTTTTACACTACACTCTTATTTAGACAAGTTGCATTAATTACTCTTTCTCTGTCTTCTGAGTTACCTTTGTACATCTCCGGTCCTTCATGGTTAAACAAAACAGGTGGTTGGGGTAAAGCTGGATGAATTACAGAAGCTAATGGACCAAACCATCTGCTCTGATACCACAGGGGTTAATAGAGTTTCTTCGTACTGAGTTTAATGATTATTCCTGTGACTTTTCCCCTTTGCGTTTATAATGGTTTGCTCCACTAGTAGGTTGACTTTGCTCTTACTTTTTCACAGTACACCTTTGCCTGCTCAGTTTCCTACAGTCACTAAGACAGCCTGCAGATTGATTATAACTAGATTATGATTGATTGATGATTTCATTGGCTCAGTTCTCTTTTGTTTGAGTTTGTGATGAAGGATTCAGAATGGCCACAGTGACATTACTACAAAAGGAATCAAGTAATTTGGTTTGGTAAACATGATTTGTTTCAATTTACATCTTGTGGGTTGCTGGGGTGTCACTGTTGCTATGCAATTTGGGCACATACTGTTGCGTACCTACAGTATGTTAGTGGCCCCAGATACAATGTATACTGTTTAAAGTAATTCTTATTATATGTTTGTTTCAGGGAGATCCAGCAGATACAGGAAGGTAAACAGAGTGTTACACGAGGGCAAAGATGTAAATGGAAGTATTACTATAAAAACACACATCATCACTACTCATCACAAGACACAGCTCACACACACATGTGCGCACAGCTTGGCATGCAAACAAGCTTGAGCACACTTCCTGAAATCAGTTTTGTCTCTGTGTATGTAAGTCAAACTATAGCGTCATCCAAAGATGACCAAAGGTCTCGAAGCACATGACTTCTTTCTAATCACAGTTCAATCACTATAGTTTAAAGCCCTGATAGTCAAAGTGGAGCCCATTTCCTAACAGTGACCCTAGTTGATATGATATGAAACCCATGAGTACATTGTATCTACAGGGATTGGACAATGAAACTGAAACACCTGGTTTTAGAACACAATAATTTATTAGTATGGTGTAGGGCCTCCTTTTGCGGCCAATACAGCATCAATTCGTCTTGGGAATGACATATACAAGTCCTGCACAGTGGTCAGAGGGATTTTAAGCCATTCTTCTTGCAGGATAGTGGCCAAGTCACGACATGATGCTGGTGGAGGAAAACGTTTCCTGACTCGCTCCTCCAAAACACCCCAAAGTGGCTCAATAATATTTAGATCTGGTGACTGTGCAGGCCATGGGAGATGTTGAACTTCACTTTCATGTTCATCAAACCAATCTTTCACCAGTCTTGCTGTGTGTATTGGTGCATTGTCATCCTGATACATGGCACCGCCTTCAGGATACAGTGTTTAAACCATTGGATGCACATGGTCCTCCAGAATGGTTTGGTAGTCCTTGGCAGTGACGCGCCCATCTAGCACAAGTATTGGGCCAAGGGAATGCCACGATATGGCAGCCCAAACCATCACTGATCCACTCCCATGCTTCACTCTGGGCATGCAACAGTCTGAGTGGTACGCTTCTTTGGGGCTTCTCCACACCGTAACTCTCCCGGATGTGAGGAAAACAGTAAAAATGGACTCATCAGAGAACAATACATGTTTCACATTGTCCGCAGCCCAAGATTTGCGCTCCTTGCACTATTGAAACCGACGTTTGGCATTGGCACGAGTGACCAAAGGTTTGGCTATAGCAGCCCGGCCATGTACATTGACCCTGTGGAGCTCCCGACGGACAGTTTTGGTGGAAACAGGAGAGTTGAGGTGCACATTTAATTCTGCCGTGATTTGGGCAGCCGTGGTTTTATGGTTTTTGGATACAGTCCGGGTTAGCACCCGAACATCCCTTTCAGACAGCTTCCTCTTGCATCCACAGTTAATCCTGTTGGATGTGGTTCGTCCTTCTTGGTGGTATGCTGACATTACCCTGGATACCGTGGCACTTGATACATCACAAAGACTTGCTGTCTTGGTCACAGATGCACCAGCAAGACGTGCACTAACAATTTGTCCTCTTTTGATCTCTGGTATGTCACCCATAATGTTGTGTGCATTGCAATATTTTGAGCAAAACTGTGCTCTTACCCTGCTAATTGAACCTTCACACTCTGCTCTTACTGGTGCAATGTGCAATTAATGAAGATTGGCCACCAGGCTGGTCCAATTTAGCCATGAAACCTCGCACACTAAAATGACAGGTGTTTCAGTTTCATTGTCCAACCCCTGTATATGATGATACAGATACAAGGGCACATTTCTTTTGAATTTCCAGTTTCTGGTATGCCATTATAGCAGACTGAACTTCCCTAATGACAGTCACATCCAGTCACAAATGATTAAACAGCTACAGACACCACAGTACTGTGCAAAAGTCTTAAGCCACCCCTAATTTTTTAAATGTTTTGCATCTAAGTAGCTAGATTTTCTTGTAATTTTTACAGTGGTCTTGAGCAATAGTTCTCGAGGGTTTATAAAGGTCTTTCAAAGTTTTTCTTTGGACACTGGCTGCATTTTTTACTTGTTTTCTGTCCAGTCCTTGTACATGACCATTTTCAGAGGAATGTTTTATGTTTGTTAAGCCACTCAACACTGACCTATGAATGACTCAAACTTAAAAATGCACCAAACTTTGACACAGTAAACTTAGCAAAGAACTGATTTTGAATTGTGTCTTTAGGCACTTTGATACTAACAGCTTTTAGGAAAACACATCATTTGTTCCCACTTCTTTAGTTGAATGCAGTGTGGGACAGACAATTTAAAATCACCAGTTAACCTAACCTAACCTAACTGGAAGAGTTAACAGAAGATGAAAACCAATACTCAGATTTCCATAGAGCTCCAGAAGCTGTTCCTTGTAAATGTAATCAAACATCTCTCTGGGAGAGGAAAATGCATGATCAGGAAAGGCTCCGTAAGCAGTCCTCCCTCCACAACCAAATTAAGGCAACTGCCAGTGTTATCAACTCAACTCACAGCCAGCTGGACACATTTCTAGCTAAGTTAGTTAATGTTAAATTCCAAAGTAAACAGAAGATACAAAGTAATGCTACTAGAAGTTATGTTATTCAAGTGTTTCTCCCACACAGTTAAGGTACTGTTATATTTAATCGTTATTACTTGCTCCACTCACCACTGTCTTGTCTAGCCTTTTCCTTCTCTTCCTCTTTTTTTCACTCCCAGAAGTTTAAATATTCTTCATTTCCATTGATTGGCTTTTGTTGATGTCATTAGGTTTGTTTAAACAGGATCATGCACACCACTTGCCATGTGAGTGAGTGTAGACAGGTGGGGCCCCCTTAGGGAATTCTCTCTCCTACTGTCTTTGCAAACTTTGACCCACATCCACCCATCAAAACTCATCTAAATTTAAAGTTTGAAATTTCTTTAAAACTTTTGCCAAAAGGATGCTCTTCTTTTAGGGTTATGGGTTTATTAGGCAAAGTCAAAAAGTGTTCCAATATAAAAAACACAAGTGTGTGCGCTGATTCATACATATATGCACAAATCATCATTAATTTAGTGTGAGGCCATAGTTTACTATTCTCAGAAACATGATAGAAATGTGTGTGTGTGTGTGTTGCATAATCAAACAGACGCTTCATTCGTGCCAGTCAGTGCCAGCATCAGCAAACTGTTTGACAGGGAAGTGTCACATGTCATCACATTTATTGTATTTTTTTTTTAATTTGATCCCCAAATAGACAAACCACGAGACTCTACTTCGCCATCACACTCACTAATTCCTCTTTCTGAAAAAGTTAAGGTGAAAGAAAAAGTTAGTGCCACATGTGATTCATGAGGTTAGACAAAATATGACAAAAACCCTGAACATAGGACAGTGTTTTATTTTATTTTTTTTTAGTATGTTTGAAATGTAGAAGGTTGCAAAAATGCCGGACAGTGTTGACTCGTGCAGTATGCTGCTCTCAGGCTGGATGAGGACGCTTTTTAACTGAACTCAATTGATTTGTGTAAAACAAACAGGTGTGACATTTGTTTGTGACTTTTGAAACTTCAGTTCTGGAATTTTGCCTATCACCATGGTGTTTTCTTGGAACCTCACTGAAAAACCAAGGTACACTGTGTAGATATCGTGGCAACTTGTCAATAACAACGGCACTCTAACCTAAAGCACACTCTGCTTTACTGTCATCGTGTTGCATTAAATAAGACTTAAAACTATCAACTGAAACCATAAACTCATCAACTAACTGTGCATACATGCATTAATGCTGTACTCACATTATATCATGGAGCTACTTTGGTACTAATTTTCAGTTTTACTGGATGGACACCTCTATTGCTGACCACTAGAAAAACTCTTCCATAAACACCTTAAACGTCATAAACAGCCTCAAAATGTAAGAACTTTATATAAAGAGAGCTGCCTTACACAGCTCGTCTGATGGAAGCAAAGAGCCTTAAATTAAATGACAATAGCCAGTGCAGTGCAGTTTAACTTACACTGAAGAAAATCTCTGTGTTTTAAGATCTAGAAACAAGAACAAATGTGACAGATATTTTTCCTTCCACTTTGGAAAGAGTTGAGAGAAGACTGTTAAAAGATGAGTTTGTTGTTTTCATTTTGAGAGGTGCCTAAAAATGTAGTTTTTTAAAAATGTATAGGGCAGTAAAGGATTTTCTAATTTATGGCCCTTTTAGACCATAACCACTATCTTCAGGTAAACTTTTGAAACTAAAGTAGGGGGAGCTGTGGATTTTGTCCCCATCAATAGAGCTGATCTAGATTTGGACACAGATATCTCAGTCTCATATCTTGAGGGCCAGTAGGAAACCAGCAAGAAGAGCAAAATGGCTGTGGTTTTAAAACAGACTTGCAAAATTAGGAAAGCAAACGTACACTCACCCACCTGATGCTTTATTATTTACACCTTACTAGTACAAGGTTGGACTTCTTTTGCCTTCAGAACTTAATTCTTTGTTGTATAGATTCAACAAAATGCCGTAAGCATTCCTCAGAGATTTTGGTCCATATTGATATGATAGCATCACACAGTTCCTCCAGATTTGTCAGCTGCATATCCATGATGTGAATCTCCCGTTAAACTCCATCCCAAAGGCACTCTACTGGATTGAGAGCTGGTGCTTGTGGAGGCCATTTGAGTGCAGTAAACTCATTGTCATGTTCAAGAAACCAGTTCGAGATGATCTGAGCTTTGTGACATGGTACATTATCCTGCTGGAAGCAGCCACTGTGGTCATAAAGGGATGGACATGGTCAGTGACAGGTATTCAGGTTTTTTTGTGAAGGAAGACACCTGAAACACTTTAATTAAAAAGTAAGACATTTAATATATTAAAGAATCAGAAAAAGACACACATGCATGTGGGGACCCAGAGTAAGAGTGTGCACTCTCTCCCTCTGAGCCCGTGTTCCTGTCTAACCATAACATCTTTATACTGCCTCTTATCTATGTAAACATTCTGGGCACTGTGAGTTTGGCCTTCTCTTCAGTCCTGTCCAAGCTGGTTTTGCATGACCCAGATTCCTGACATCAGCTGTGGAGTCATAAAGCACATCTTCTTCCTGATGTTTTAATTAGGCATTTAGCAGTCTTGTCCAGATTAATAACAGAGCATGGTGACGTTGATGATGTTTTAACTGTACGTTTTGTGGCTGTATCCTTCAGGATAAGATGCACTGAGACAGAGAAGTTAGTCTAGCATTATCTATCTATTGCTCACTGTCTAGTGTATTATTTAATTGTTTATTATTTGGTTGATCCACTGTTTATTAATTAACTTGCTGGAGTTTACTTTTAAACATTTGTCCTTTATTCATTGAGTAAAAAATAATCCCTAACATCAGCAACAACACTTAGGTTGGCTGTGGTGTTTTAACAACGCTCAGTTTGCAGTGAGGGGCCCAAAGTGTGCCAGAGTGAAAAAAAATTAAGGCTAAAGCCCTGTATGTACAGGAATACTGTTAGAGGTGACACAGCTATTTAACCAGATTCCTACTCAGGTTGACCCCCCACTGTATCTCTGGTGAATTATCTCTGTATCTCTAGTGATCTGTGTCTCATTGTGACTGCAAACTGGATTGTGCATTAAAATGATCATGAGACTTGTTCCTCTGTGTTTCTGCGTCTCTCGACACCCATACTGTATTTTCTGAAAGAAAAACGCAACAAAATTCTAGGTGCGGCTGGCTTGACAGTGACTTCGCACATGACCACAGACCCCCATTTAGCTGCAGGCCTGAGTGTTTAACCATGTAACACCAAGTATATCACATTTCATTCATGAGTTTTTGTGAGTTTTTAAGGCCTCTACATCATCAGTGTGATTTTTTTCCCCGCTGAAAAACCTGAATAAATTGCACAATATATTTTAAGCAATGAATTGCACAAAAATACCGGATGTAGCAAAAATGATACAAATTAAAACTCATATATGCAAATTGATATTTAATTTCTTTCTTTCTTTCTTTCTGTTGGTCAGAAGGTTCATAAACACTCTTGTTTAAAAAAAAAAATCAGAGTTTTCAGGCAGCTCTGGAGACTGTCACTTCTGCTTGGTGCAGTGTCTGCACAACCAGACCCTTCTTGATGTTGATGCTCTGTGTGCACACAGGGAACTGCAAGCAGGCCTGCCCTCATTAGAAAAAAAAAGCTTCCACCCTAATTTTAGTCTGCAGCTTTCTGATGTCTTTGCAAGAGAGGATATACACTTACGTGATACTTTGATCTCCTGTGGTGACCCCATTGTCCATTAAATCTACACGTTGTTAGTCCTTTAACATGAAAGGAGCTGGGGAACGAACTCACAGGAAGCTCCATCCCTCTCACACACACACTCTTATAAAAGCGACAGCTGGTTTGCTGTTCCCATCTGTGGTCTGTGCTCAGGGTTGAATCCACTAGAATAAAAAGAAACAGCAACTCAGTTTTATTTCTTGCATTTTTCTGCCAAGAAATCTTTACTTCTACTTGAAATTTTGTGTATGCTGATATATTGTTATATTGCTCCAGCCACACCATGTCTAGCTATAGCTAAATACTAATCCTATCACTGACCAATATACACAATGTATTCTGAAGGATTATACTCATGGTATATGTCTTAGACTATAAAATAAACATAATTGATTAAATGATATTAGAAGACCAAGATGCCCTTTTGGCTATGTCTCTATCCCTAACAGATTCCAGAGAAAGACGACACAATGATAGAACAGGAGACTTCGAGGTCATTCAGACACCCAGCTGTTGTTTTTCACAATTCTTGTTTTGTATAATGATGTAACCAAGATAGATAAGCTGTGACTATATGAAACTGTGAGCTCAAGAAGTAGAGTGTGGGTACTTCATGCACCATTCAGTTCCACACTGAATGAGGCATGTGGTATTCTGCCCAGATTAATCTGTAAAAACTGTTCGAAAATGGCTTAATTTAATTTAATAATTGAGCTCCTTATTCCATTGTTTTGTTTCATTCCTGTTCGATAAACGAACACGCACAAACATAAAAGCTTTAGCAGCAGTAACTCAGACATAGACAGCGGTAACTCAGACAAATATTTTTTCAAAATTTCTTCAATTCTAATGCTGGAATGAAGACCTCTGTGTTTATTGAACACAGTGCAAAAAAGAAGTTGTCATTGTCCTTTAATAACTGCCAGCAGTTAAAATAACTATGGAGTAATGTGTAACATGCACTGTGTGACACTCTGTTTTATTCATTGTCACCATGCAAATTAGCCTTGACTTTCCTTTTTGATAAACCTTGTTTTGTGCTGTGAGGCCAGCTCAGGTGATATGAATTGCCCTTTAGCTGTGCTGCTAAGATGCTGTCAGACCTCCCCTAAGGTATGGCATGCTTCCACTTTCCAGTTTTTCACACTCATACATTTGCATCCTGCCATTGCATATCATTCTCCCTGTACCTTGAGGTGTATCAGGCTCCAGAGCTCCATGTTTTTTCTGTTGAATCATTTTGTTTGTGTGTAGCTGCTCACTTCTTTTATCACTCTAACTCCCATTTCTCCAGTCCTGTCAGTGGATACTTTTTGAAAGGCATCTTCCCCTCCCTCTTATCATCAACTGTGATATTTTACTATATTTCCGGTATGTTATTTGTACTTTGTTGTTTTTTCTTAAACACATGTATAATGTTACTGACATTTTTAAACAGTCTGTAAGTCTGATTAAATGTGATACTGCACCTCAATACCGAGACAGTTCATAACAAAGACCAATAAAACGGAGAGGAGAACCAGGTGCATTAATGGTTGGAATAAAGCTCCATTAGATTTTTTTTTAAAAAATGTGATAATCTCCATGAATAACAAGAAAAACATAATGCACAGACAAAACCTTGTTAATTGTCTGCATTCAAACACATCCTGGGATTATCACCTGATCTGACCTGTTCAGAATGACGTGTCATTCACTTATTCAGCAGGTGTCTGTTGTTAGATCATTAGGCTCTGATTGGTTAATACTGCTCTTTGGCAGCATTTATAACCCTTCACCTGTGATGTTTTTGCTATTGTATCCTTCAGAATGATGCTTGTAGAGTACCTCTTGGGGTATGTGGTCGGCTTACCTTTATTGTCTTCCCCCTTGATAGACACCTGTTGATTCATGTTTGTTTTTAAATGGTTTCAGGGGTTCCTTCTTTCTCTTGCTGATTGTGGATATAGGCAGCCTTCCTCTTGAGAAAGGTAGGTGAAACATCCCCAAATATGAAAACTATATGGGAAATCTCTATTAACTTCACATCTTTCTCACCCAGGCTCCAATCCCAGTGCTCCCTACAGCAGAAGTAACACAAACACAGCAGCTAATGTTGCCTTAAGCCAGGGAGGACCTCCTATTTACCCCTCTGTAGTTGTGCCTTACAATGCTCAGTATTTAAGAGTTCCAGTGCAGCAGTATGCTATGTGGAACCTACCAGCACTGTACAGTGGCTCCAGTGTTTCTGATTCTACTCAGACAGGAGGGTACACGGCTGGCTCTGCACAAACCGGGGTGGCTGTTCAGCCTGCAGCTGGTAACTAATAGAATATTTCATGATGCGGAACAATATTGCTCACATTACTAAAGTCTTGTGACCTCTTACTCAGGTTCAAATATTGGTGCTTCCTCCAGCACAAGCAACACAAATGTTGCCTTAAGCCAGGGAGGACCTTCTGCATATTCCTCCATAGCAGTGCCTTACAATACTCAGTATGGAGGGGTCCCATTGCGGCCAGGTCTCTCTCAATATGCTGTCCAGAGCATGCAAGCACCATATGCCAGCTCCAGTTTGTCTGCTCCTACTCAAGCAGGAGGATATACTGCCGGCTCTGCACAAACTGGAGCAGCTGTTCAACCTGCAGCTGGTAACTAATGGAATAGTTAATGATGCAGAACAAATATTGCTCACATTAAAGTCTTCTGTGATCTCTCCCCCAGGTTCAAATATTGGTGCTTCCTCCAGCACAAGCAACACAAATGTTGCCTTGAGCCAGGGAGGACCTTCTGCGTACTCCTCTGTAGCAGTGCCTTACAATCCGTATGGAGGGGTCCCATTGCAGCAGTCAGGTCTCTCTCAATATGCTGTCCAGAGCATGCAAGCACCATATGCCAGCTCCAGTTTGTCTGCTCCTGCTCAGGCAGGAGGATCCACAGCTGGCTCTACACAAACTGGGGCGGCTGTTCAACCTCAATCGGGTAACTACTGTAATGATGCAGTAGAAATCATCACTAGAAAGTCGTGACCAGAATCCTTGGTAACTTTGTTAAAATTCCCTGCCTTCCTCAGAGATCAACTGGGCCGTTCCACCTCCCAAACTTAGTGAGGAAACTTCACCCAGTGCTCAAGGCCTTGCCTCCAGCACAGGTGATTCGCTGGGTCCAGTTCTGCCAGCATACCAACCAGGAGAGTTATCCCACTTTGAGAAGGCTGCTGAGGCTGGAGACTACCAGTCTGAGACGGAAGAACTAGGCCGCCAGACTGTTCCAGCTACGATGGAGGCTGCGGCTGCAGCAGCTGCGGCTGCTGCAGGTGGGCTGGGATCCCCAGTCTTCAACACACAACAGTTCGGAATGGGTGGCTTCTGGGGTAATCCCTATCCTTACTTTGACTTCATGTTCCTGACTGGCCAGTACCCTGTGGGCACAGTCAGTCACTTCAGCCAGAACTACGAGCAGGGACGAGACTACGCTCACAGCACTCACTACCTGAAAGACCAGCCTTTCTTCTACCCCAGCCTTGATCAACAGATGGTGACCATTCCAGGAGGCCAGAGCCTTCCGAATCCCAGCTTGTATAAGAGTCCTGTGGTGGGAGTCTACTACCAGGGTGGCACAAACTCCCTCAACAGGTGTTTCACATGTATATTCTATATTTGCAGGTGAGCAGAATTACATCTTGTAACTTGCACTAACTTCATTTTGCCTTTCAGGTAAAGTACTGGCGGAATCCCAACAAGTCACATTCCCGTCATTGAACTGGTTAAATGTTACAACAGGAATGTCAATCTAATTTAATAAACTTGACTTGTGTTTTGAATTGGTGACTTCAATCTCTTGTGTAGTGGCTGGCTCGAACTATGGCTTTACTTTTTTGTCCTGTGGTCAGGGCATGGTACATGTTTACACAAATTGCACTAGAGGGGAGCATTACTCGATGCTGAATCAGTGGATTACCTGCTATAATCTGATGCGCTCACTTAATTGGTCCAGTAGTGACCAATTAATGTAACCATTGGACAAATTTAAACTGAGTTTCTCATTGTAGCAGTTCAATTAGAGTAATTGAATGAGAATTATATTGCTGGTATCAAAGTTTAAACAGTTTAAATGCAGACAATCCTATTGAAATGGATCCAAATGTTCTGTAGGGATTTTTAGAGGTTTGACTACTTTTGAGACATCTCATGGCTTTTCAACACAGCCCTTTGAAATTAGAGCTTCAGTTTACTAGTCTGTCAAGAGAGTCTTTGCTTTTTCAGGGCTCAATGTTAACAAGTGGGGCAAATGGTGGCTTTAAGGACTTGGGGTGAGGGAAGGAAATCTAAAACTACTAAAGCAAATGACTTGGTGCATGCAAAGAATACATAAGGAAGATTTGAGTTGGTTGTCATAAGATTTAAAAGTATGTTTTGGACCAACTTTTTAAGCCCTTGTTACTGCATCTGAGAATAAATACTGGAAAAGTCCTAAGTCTGCTGTTTGCCTTAACATAAGATGACTGGTCAATGTTTACATTATATAATGGTGCCCTCAAGTGGCCAATTTAATGTAGCTTTGACAGCCTTCTTAATACAAACTCATGTAGGACAGGGAGAAATGTCAGTTCCTGTAATGATTAGAATGTCAAACATGCAGCAGTTTGTAGTCAATGATCTGCAGACACTTCCACTCAGGTGTGAACAGCATTTATAAATGCATAACGCTTTCTACGATCTTGACTTGCTGCCCTCAACCAAAGATGTAACAACTTAGCATTACACCCCAACTTTCCAGTTTAACCAGCCTTTATGAAGTAACTCTGCAGCAACCCACAGATGACCAGAGTTTAAAGGAGGAATATTATGTTCATTTCCAGCTCCGGATTTTCATTCTTGGACTCTACTAGAGTAGTTTTGCATGATGCACAGTTTAAAATACTAATTTTTATTATAGTGAGCTTGGTGGAGCTCCCCAGTTCATTTCCTGTCAGTAATAAGCCATTTTAATTCCCTTCTCCCAAATTAAGTTAATTATATTCTAAAAATATGGTAATTCATTCAGAGCAGATTCATAGTTTATTGTGATCAACAGCTGCACAATATTGAAAATGCTTTAAACTCTGTATAAGAGTGTTTTAAGACCTCTGCGAGACTCATATTTCCCAATAAAGTACTTTTTTTAAAACAAACTTTAATTTTTGTTTTTTATTGCCCATTTCTTCATAAGTTTAAAATGTTATTGAAATTATAAAACAGTCTAGAAATCTAATAAATGACTATACTGTGGTTCATTGTTAATACAGCTCACAACAAAGGTCAACAAAACAGTGAGAAGAGAACTGGATGATTTAATGTTTAGAATAAAACTGCATTAGAGTAATACAAAATACAATTATCAACCCAAAGACAAATGCCAATAAAACCCTGTTAGTTTTTGGCATTAAACATCTACATGAAGATTATTATGGGAGCCAGTAGCTCTTTGTACCTGAGGGGTGTAACTATGATGCATGATTAATGGCAAAGTGAACTATGTTGAGCTCGAAGTCAGCTTTCTGTGTCACAAAAGTGGCTTTTATTTTACCTAACTACGCTGCTCAAAAAAATAAAGGGAACACTTAAACAACACAATATAACGCCAAGTAAATTAAACTTCTGTGAAATCAAACTGTCCACTTAGGAAGCAACACTGATTGACAATCAGTTTTACATGCTGTTGTGCAAATGGAATAGACAACAGATGGAAATTATTGGCAATTAGCAAGACACTCAATAAAGGAGTGGTTCTGCAGGTGGGGACCACAGACCACTTCTCAGTACCTATGCTTTCTGGCTGATGTTTTGGTCACTTTTGAATGT
Source organism: Pterophyllum scalare (assembly GCA_024447675.2). Taxonomy (NCBI): domain Eukaryota; kingdom Metazoa; phylum Chordata; class Actinopteri; order Cichliformes; family Cichlidae; genus Pterophyllum; species Pterophyllum scalare. Next base: position 48,384 of record JAMQGT020011916.1, on the reverse strand, counting down.
TGGTGGTGCTTTCACACTCGTGGTAGCATGAGACAGACTCTACAACCCACACAAGTGGCTCAAGTAGTGCAGCTCATCCAGGATGCCACCTCCGCCTTTGTGCAAGGAGTGAACAGGAGGAGCTACTGCCAGAGCCCTGCAAAATGACCTCCAGCAGGCCACAAATGTGCATGTGTCTGCACAAACGGTTAGAAACCGACTCCATGAGGATGGTATGAGGGCCCGGCGTCCACAGATGGGGGTTGTGCTCATAGCCCAACACCGTGCAGGGCGCTTGGCATTTGCCAGAGAACACCAGGTTTGGCAAATTCGCCACTGGCGCCCTGTGCTCTTCACAGATGAAAGCAGGTTCACACTGAGCACATGTGACAGACGTGACAGAGTCTGGAGACGCAGTGGAGAGCGATCCGCTGCCTGCAACATCCTTCAGCATGACCGGTTTGGCAGTGGGTCAGTAATGGTGTGGGGTGGCATTTCTTTGGCGGGCCGCACGGCCCTCCATGTGCTCGCCAGAGGTAGCATGACTGCCATTAGGTACCGAGATGAGATCCTCAGACCCCTTGTGAGACCATATGCTGGTGCAGTTGGCCCTGGGTTCCTCTTAATGCAGGACAATGCTAGACCTCATGTGGCTGGAGTGTGTCAGCAGTTCCTGCAAGATGAAGGCATTGAAGCTATGGACTGGCCCGCCTGTTCCCCAGACCTGAATCTGACTGAACACATCTGGGACATCATGTCTCACTCCATCCACCAACGTCACGTTGCACCACAGATTGTCCAGGAGTTGGCGGATGCTTTAGTCCAGGTCTGGGAGGAGATCCCTCAGGAGACCATCCGCCCCCTCATCAGGAGCATGCCCAGGTGTTGTAGGGAGGTCATACAGGCACGTGGAGGCCACACACAATACTGAGCCTCATTTTGAGTTGTTTTAAGGACATTACATCAAAGCTGGATCAGCCTGTAGTGTGTTTTTCCACTTTAATTTTGTGTGTGACTCCAAATCCAGGCCTCCATTGGTTAATAAATTTGATTTCCATTGAGGACTTTTGTGTGATTTTGTTGTCAGCACATTCAACTTTGTATGGAACAAAGTATTCAGTGAGAATATTTCATTAATTCAGATCTAGGATGTGTTATTTGAGTGTTCCCTTTATTTTTTTGAGCAGTGTACATCACCATGGTAACTCATGCTGAACACATAACCTGGTGTGGTCCAGGTTATGTTCACAGTTTTAGTTTAAATTTGGTTAGAAGAGCCACATTTTCACAGATTCCTTCATTTGCAAAATGTTTTAAGTGCAATATAGAATGCCTGCTGGGCAAATGCTTTTTATATGTGCACGTTACTAAGCCGTACCTTAGCTACATCACAAATGAAGCCCAGCTGTAAAGTTACAGCAGCACAAACTCTGCATCACATTGTCACAATGAGATGAAGTGCCTGAAACAGAAAGCCCAGCTTAACAAAGAAATCAGACAATCGCCATCATGATACCCTTTATCTTCGACAGGGTTTTTAGGTTACACACAAAGAAAGCCTGGCTATGTTAACCTTTGTTTGTAGTATAACCCCCCCGACCTTTGTTTACACTAGTTACTGGAGCCTGAAGGCGCCTTTCCAGCAGGTGCTTAAGGTGGTTAAGAATTCTCTCTGGCAGCATTTATAACTCTTCACCTTTGATAGTTTTTCTATTGGTAGTCTTCAGAATGATGACTGTGAGTGTCTTCTTGGGGTATGTGGCAGGCTTATTTTAACTGGCTTTTTTCCCCTGCCCCCCCCCAGTAGATGCCTGTTGATTCATGTTTTTAAATGGTTTCAGGGGTTCTCTCCTTGTTTTGCTGATTGTGAATTTATACAACTTTCCTCTTGAGAAAGGTAGGTGAAACCCCCAAATATGCAAAACTATGTGTGGAATCCCTGTGAACTTCACATCTTTCTCACCCAGGCTCTAATCCCAGTGCTCCCCAAAGTAGAAGTAACCCAAACACAGCAGCTAATGTTGCCTCAAACCAGAGAGGACCTTCAGCCAGCTCGTCTTCTGAACTTGTTCCTTACAGCCCTCAATACAGAAAGATTTTAGTGCCCATCCAGGAGCCAGATCTCTCTCAATATGCTGTCCAGAGCAAGCCGACAGGATATGTCGCCGCCAGTGTGTCCCAACCTGCTCAGGCAGGGTGATATACAGCCAGCTTTGCACAAACTGGGGTGGCTGTTCAACCTGCAGTTCGTAACTAATGAAATAGTTCATGATGCAGAACAAATATTGCTCATGTTAAAGTCTTGTGTGATCTCTCACCCAGGTTCAAATATTGGTGCTTCCTCCAGCACAAGCAACACAAATACTGCAGCTAATGTTGCCTTGAGCCAGGGAGGACCTTCTGCTTACTTCTCCGTAGCAGTGCCTTTCAATACTCAGTATGGAGGGGTAACATTGCAGCAGTCAGGTCTCTCTCAATATGCTGGCCAGAGTGTGCCAGCAACGTATGCCAGCTCCAGTTTGTCTGCTCCTGGGGTTTACTTGCCCACAATAGGGGGGGTTACTTGCCCCCAATAGGCAAGTCAGTCTTCCACAATGTGACATGGTACGACTGGCAAGAAAATCTTTGTTTAAACTGCAGACAATTTGAGAGGATCCTCCACATATATGTGCACACATTGTCATCTATTAGTATATTATAGTAGGGACATACAAACACTCTCCATCCAACCTCACTGAGCTCGAGCTGTTTTGCAAGGAAGAATGGGCAAGAATTTCAGTCTCTCGATGGGCAAAACTGATAGAGACATACCCCAAGCGACTTGCAGCTGTAATTGCAGCAAAAGGTGGCGCTACAAAGTATTAACGCAAGGGGGCCGAATAATATTGCACGCCCCACTTTTCAGTTTTTTATTTGTTAAAAAAGTTTGACACATCCAATAAATTTCATTCCATTTCACGATTGTGTCCCACTTGTTGTTGATTCTTCAAAAAAATTAAAATTTTATATCTTTATGCTTGAAGCCTGAAATGTGGCAAAAGGTTGAAAAGTTCACAGGGGCCGAATACTTTTGCAGGGCACTGTAACTGTAAAGAGCTCAATTCCCTTGTTTTCCTCATTTGTAGCATCCTTGTGCTTTCACAAACTTCCAAGCTGCATCAAATGCAAAGTTGTGCTCTAGCTTTTTGAGTCTGAGAGATGGACAAGAAAGTGTTGACATATTTAGAGTCCCCAAGCACCCATCAGATAGGGGTAGGGACTGAAGGATGTAGCACCAGAAAAAGATAATGACAGGGAGGGAATAAAGATAGAGCTTTATTTTTAAAACCATCTGTGTTGTGTTGAATGAGTTAATGGGTACAGTTTTTTTTCTGTGCTAGCTAGTTCAGAAACTATAGATTATATTTAATAATTTGTACTCTATCCTGCATATGCAGTAAGTGTTGAGTGGAATGAATAAAAAGAACTGTATATGGACCATTTGATTCCACTTTTATGAGACAGCCTAATGGAAGGGAAATTAAGAGTATCCACTCTTAATTTCCCACTCATGAGTGTAGGTTCATACTTACTCTTGGCAATAAGTGTATTTCTCCAATGTTGAACTGCTGCTTTAAATTTCACTCATTTAAACCTCTCAGCAGTCCAAAATGCTATATAATCATCTCACTTTACAGTAAGAGCTTATAAATCTGACGGACAGTGGCTAAATTGTCTGTATTTTGTGAAAAGAAAAAAATAATACACCTTTAGTGGTTTCGGTGCTTGCACCCACGTGCGTCTATGTGTGTGTACAACCATGGTTTCCACAGCAGACGCAGCTGTCCGGCCCGCAGGACTGAGCCTATGTCACTCTATTTTGGGAACCTGTGTTGTCCAAAGGGTCAGATAAAGAAGCACAGGAATCCTTATAAAGAAGAGGGCGGGGGTGTTGGGTGAAGGGGCGATATTCACAAACCAACACACACATCAAAAACACAGGGCAGAGTTGCCAGAGGAGGAGAGAAACGCAAAGACATTTAGAGGGGCTCCTGTGAAGAGGATTCCATTTTTATTAAATTAAAATATTAGCATTAGTGTACCAAAGTCTGATCTGACCTCTAATCTAGCTGATACACAGATATTTATGGACATAATGGATGGAGAATCACCCAAACAGGAGGCATCAAGTTCCACAGAGGCAACCAATCACACTGACACAAACAACAACAGCAACCAGGTTTGTAATTTTTTTTGTATTTTCATTACCTTTTTCACATTTGTAAAAACCTACAATGACTGTCATCATGTTCCATACCAAATAGGAATAGGCAGTGAGCTTATTTGTAGCCGTGGCAGGTGGTGTGCTGGGACAGCAGAGTAGGAGAAAGGACTTTTGGCTGCATTTGCTCCACCTGTTCTTACTACTGGCTGAAGAATGACATATACACACATAAATACACACACTCACACAAGTTATGCAAAGTAGTGCACATGACACACACTAACACACACACATATAGCGGTGGAGTTTCCTATTCTCAATGATGAGTCACTGCTGCAACGCCTGACCTGGTGTGACTGTTCCTGCGGGAGGTCATTAATAAACAGGATACACGGGCATATTTACTCATGATGATAACAAAAAATGATGTGTGCATTAAATTTTAAGCTAAAGATGCACTATTCTGCACTATCTCTAAAATCATATTCATAAATCAGGGATTTCTTCTTCTTCTTCTTCTTCTTTCCTTTTAAAGGTTGATATTTAATTTTAGAGTACCCAAAGGTTTTTGCTTGGGGATTTTTTTTTTTTTAAACATGAACTTTTTTTAACAGGCAAATTTGACATTTGAAAGTTCAACCTCTGTTTGAGCTACATATATATTTATAATACTCAGCAATTCCCAGAGCTCCAGGTCTCACATTACAAGGACTATGTTATCCCTCATGTAATGTGTGGAAAGTCAGCTTTATTTATACAGCAGCTTTTACACAGACAGTTCAAACAGCTTCATGTGGAAAGACCATGACGAACACTAAAATAAGACACAATAGTTTTGAAAATACAAATAAAAGTTAAGAAAAGAAATCTATCACCCAGCAAATGAACCGTTGATTTGCATTAGACCTAAAACAATGAAGATAGCAATTTTTAAAAAAAAATACAGTTGTGAAGTTTAATAAACACAGCATGTTTCATAATATTACTATTCAAAGGCAATTTAAATTGTGGAGCTGGAGCAGACCAGTCTATGTTCTTTAACATATTTGTCATGCACCGTTGAGTCAGTATCTCTGTTTGGTCACTGATATGCTAAAATAATGCAGGGAATCAAACAGAAAAGTTCCTCTTTACAAGGCTGAAAAGCAGAAGATGGCCATCATAAATGAATGACTGAAAGAAAAGAGGAAGACTCTGCTACTGAAGAGAAAGCATGTGATGTAGTGCTCACACAGTCAAACGAATGTGAAGAAGCTGCTCCCTGACACAACCCTACAGAGATTTGTGTCTTGTACTGGGATGGATTAAACTGGGTTGTGTTGATATGAGGCTAGAGTATAGAAGCATTGGAGTTACTGTCATAAAAATGTATTGCAAATGTTTGTCAACAGATCTGCAGGCTAGAAAAAGAGTGCCACCATGTAATACACAACACAGAAATGTGGCACAAAATAAATAACCAAACACATTTTCATTTTTGTGCAGCCCAGTGATCCAGAGATGGTGGAGAATAAAGAGGAAGGAGCAGAAGGTCACGAGGTAATGGAGGCTGAGGAAGATACAGTATCAGAAGAGAGAGAAAAGGTGATAGCAGGAGACACAAATAAACCTCAGACTGAGCCAGAGTCTGGTGAAGGTGATACTGAAGAGGCTGCACAAGACAAAGACAAACCATCTACTGGTGCTGAGGTGAAGGATTCTGAAAGTGGAGAAAAAGATAAAGAGGCAGAGGCAGAAGAAAAAAAGAAAGGGGAGCAAGTGGAAATTATCCAGAGTAGCGAGACTGGAAGAGATGGAGAGGACATGAAGGACAAAGACAAAGAGAGAAGCAAATGTGAGAAAAAGGAAGAAGCTAAAGATGTGAATGAAAAAGAGGCAGAGAAGAAAAAACAAGTCAAGGAGGTAGATGCAGAGCAAAAAGACAAAGGAAAGATAAAGGAAGCAGAAAAGCAAGCAAAGCCCAAAAGAAAAAGTGGTCCCCCGTCCTCTCTCTCTCCCGACCAAGACCCTCTGCACGCTCTATAAGAGCATCTGCCAAAAATGACATTATCGCCAAATTCCAGCAGGGTGCACCAGAGTGAGTAACTACATGATGCTTAGTACCTCAAATTAGAGGGTGATAGTAAAATATGTTCCACTAGAGGTTAAATCAGAAACTGTGTTGCAACATTTCTAGGACACCAATACCTCGTAACTTCAAGATTCAGAAGTCATCTGCTGCTGTGGCTACAGGAGCTTCAATCAAACAGAAGATACTTCAGTGGTGTCGCAACAAGACTCGAAACTATGAGGTGAGCTCAACATTAAATCTTTAAATCTAATGTGACAGATCCACACAACTTCCAGGTATGTTGTCTAGATTCAGAGATAAAAGAAGAGGTCAAATAAGATGTGCCTTCCCTGTGTCTGTTTCTTAATCTTTTTAGGGCATCAACATGGAAAACTTCTCATCTTCCTGGTGTGATGGGATGGCATTCTGCGCTCTGATTCATCGTTTCTTTCCAGACGCTTTTGAATACAGCTCCCTGAATCGAGAGGAGAGGGAGAAAAACTTCACTCTGGCCTTCAAAACTGCAGAGTATGGATTTCTTGATTCTTTCTCTTCCATTTCTCCCCTCGGTTCAGTTTTGCATCATCACACAGGAAGAAAGCTCTAAACCAAAATAACAACACAATTAAAAACATATTAAAAAGTTGGGATTTTATAATATGACAAGGTCATGGTGAAAAATGCAAAAGGAAAACTGCAGTGAAAAGAATATGGCTGTGTGTTGGCTTGCAACATATGCTAAAATGTTAGCCATTTGAACTTAAAAGTTTATTTTCTGTCACATGCGGTATGTACATTATTGGAGGTTCATATTAATTCTGGCCAGTAGAGAAGCCACTCATCAGAAGAAAAGGGGGCCTTAAGGAGGCTTCAGGTGAGCCGAGGGGCTGCATTCAGGGCAAGTACAAGACAAAAAAAGAGGGATCTTTTTTAACTGTGACTTATTTAAGGCTACTCTAAATCCAGAATAAAAATAAGCACCTGTAAATAATCACAATAACTGCCTAAAATATGAATTCAGGCATGACAGGTTTCCAACTTCTTAATTCACACTGGATCACGGAAGTTTAACTTTTCATGGTTTGTCAAAGACCGATTGCAACCCAGCAAGGACTTTACTCGTCTTCACAATGCCTTTCTGTAAATTTCGTTTACATTGCCACACCATCAAATCAAAAAGAGGCTAGAAATCACTTTCTCAGTGTATTAATATGAATCATTGCCCTTTGTCGCCTCTGTTTATCTCCCCCCCCCCCCCCCCCGTGCATACCTGTCAGGTCCCTGGCTGACTGCTGCCCTCTGCTGGAAGTAAGTGACATGCTCATGATGGGTAACAACCCAGACCCAATGTGTGTGTTCACGTATGTCCAGTCCTTGTGCCACAGCCTCTCCAAAATAGAGAAAGAGAGGAAGGACAAAGAGAAGGAGGAGAAAGAGAAGGCTGGTAACGAGGGAGAAGAGAAGGAGAAAGGAGGTGATGCACCAGGAGAAGTATCGCCAGAGAAGGACGAGGAAGAGGCTGCTGAGAATGAGACGATGAGCAGTCAAGAGGACAAACCAGTAGATGGTACAGAGAAGGAGGGAACCGTTGAGGAGGAAAGTGCATCAAAGAGCTGTGAGGTGGAGGAAGGTGAGGGAGTGTTAGTTGAGGCAGAGTCTTAGAAAGACGCTGGCAAACAAAAAAGACTGAAAAGACCAAAAAGATTGTTTATCATACTACAAGGAGCAAGTCTTAGTTTGCCGTTGGACTGACTACCGTCAGAGTAATGAAGTACAACAAAATCACTCAAAACACAAATGCTGGCAATGGTGATGTGATGTAGTTACAGCATGTTTGATAATGTACTACTGCGTGTGTTTTATTCCATTTACTGATGTGTTGTTTTTTATGGTTGAGCATAACAAGCAGAAATTTATAATTTTCACTCTTTGCTGTGTATTTCTGAAAAAAAACAATAATTAAATGATGAACTTGCAAATTAAAAGGTTGTTTGTGCAATAAGCAAACTGTGAGAGTATTTGATGGGTTTCCTTTTTCACCAGGGAGAGTATGTTACACAGAGAAAGGTTAAACTATTGCTTTTCAAACATTAAAGTCACTGTATTTGTTCCAGATTGTTACTGTAAGCAAAGGATGGAGCTGTTAAAGAAGGAAGGGAGGTCGTCCTTCACATGACAATGATTAACATAAGTGGTTAACCAGCTATTTTCTTGGGTTAATATGTATGACTGGGTAAGAGCAACACAGACACGCTGAGTCTTTTAGAGGTAACAGGGGGAGCGGGTACTGTGAAAGACTGTGTGGGCTAACAATTGGCAATGGCAATTTTATTTACATAGCACATTTCATTATATGTAAACTCAATGTGCTTAAGATAAAAACATAAAAACCTGTGTAGGTTTACAGTGCCTTAAAGCAGTGAAAACAGCAAGATAAAACATTTTAAAAAAAACAGCTATTGAGTGTAGGCCTGTGTGGGAAAAAAGTTTTGAGTCTGTTTTTGAATGTAGACACAAATGTAATTGGTCTCAGGTCAGCTTGTTCCAAAGAACAGGACCACAGTAAATAAAAGCATCCTCAGCATACTTGGATCTGATTCTGCAACAAGATGTTGGGAGAAGCAGGGAAAAAAAAATAATCACAAAAGCACTGTTAAATGGCTGTGATTTTTTTTTTTGGGGGGGGGGCTCAGGCAGACACATTTCTTTGGTAGAAAGTAGTACAAGAGCTCTGGAATGCTTCCAAAATCAAACAAGTCTGCAAATGCATGTTAGGGCACTATCATCCATTAAAAGAATGTAAACAATATTCAGAAGCAGCTTTCTCTGAGCCAGAGCTTCTTTAAAATGGACTGAGGCCAAATGTACGACTGCCCAACTGAAATCTAATATTATTTCTGAACATCATGGCTGTCACATCCCCCAAACCAAAGCGGAAAGGGAACATCTGTCAGTGCACAGTCCAAAAACTTGCTTCTGCGATTGTATGACAGACATTAGTGCACATAAACTAATAACTCACACTCATCTCTAAAGCCAGCATTATCTTTAACTATATAGAGAGGTTTGGGAGCTGTCATCTAGACAACCACAGAACTACAGAAATTGCTCTCCTCAAACACTTACTGAGTGATGATGATTACAGGATGATTGCAGATATCAGAGATAGGATTAACTGAACTTTACTATGCTAATTAAACATCAAGGCTGACCATACCGTGTAAGACGCGGACCAGCTAATCATCATTCAAAGTGCCCCTGCTTTCCAGGTATTACGGCAATGAGCATCATGCTACCAGGAAGGCCATTGTGTTGTCTCTTTTGTTAAGCTAACCCGCTGACCGTGTTGCACATTTTTTCCAACACAAATCTCGGCCGCAGCAAAGTGAAACATGTCTGCAAACATGCCACCGGGGAGCCTGAATATGGAGTCACAGCTTTTGTCCATTATGGACGTGCTGGTGAAAGCGGCGGTGGCAGAAATCACTCAGCTGTTCTCGGAGAGCTCGGCGTCTCTTCGTCTGCATTTAACCCAGAGCTTGAAGGAAAACGAAAGCCTGAGGACGAGGATGAAGGTTATGAGGAGTGAGCTATTCTCCCTCAGGCTGCAAACGAGAACTAATCGACCAGCGAGCCGGTTTTCTCCCATCAGAGGAAATATAGCCAAGCCACGACCGAAACCACAAGGTAACGAGACTCTCACTTCAGAAGTATTTCATGCTGGAGTAACGAGTAACACTCCGCCCCTATGCAATTAAATACCCACAGTCATTCTGAATAATTACTTATGTAACAGTGTGGCTTTAATAAGTTGATTATGAAAATGCAAGTGTGCTGAGTAGTACCGGTGTTGTACCAAAACCTGCCAAAAAGTGATTTTTGATGTGTTTGTGTTTTTTTTTGTTATGTGTAATATCTTTACTTATATTGGTAAACAGACTTTAGTCAACAGGATTTATAAAGGGCTTATGTATAAAATAAAGTAACGACCTGTTTTTTTTTATGAGTTTGCGTTATTGTATCTACATTATAATCAAGAAAGTCCTTTTTGGCCACTTCAAACATCTTTATAGAACTGTGATGTTATATTTTTAGCAATTTCTGCCGGCCTCTTTCCCAGACCTCTCTTAAAAAGATCATTTTTAATGTCAATAGCAGTTTTTACTCAGACAAATAAAAGATATATAAAAGTAACTGTCAAAAACTGATTGCAGCTCCTACCCTGTGGCAGGAATGTTGTTTCGGACTCAAAACAACTTAATATTATTCATGAGAGATATGTTTGAGAGATTAATAGCAGATATGGGCCAAGAAGTTAGGCTGTGCTATTCTCCAAATCTGCAAAAAAAAAAAAAGTTTATTAAAATGATTTTGTCCCATTAGCCCTGATTTATGCTGCAGAATTGTGTCTTTGCTGGGCCTACAACATAACCTTGCTTGACACAAGGTTATGTTGTAACTGCAACCCCAACCTTGACTTGGGGTTGCAGTTGCATTTTGTTAGCATTAATTATCGAGCGGAAAATCTACGCCGTAACCTGACCTGCACCTCCCGAGAAATGTAATTACCCATCGGGGTGATGCAACAATTGTGATTGGCCAGTTCAGCACCATCAGTTCCTCCCGTGCATTTCCGGCTACTTTTACATTACAGTTTTTTTAATTAATCAGTGAGACAATAACAGTCGTCATCTTAATATAAAGAGTAATAATCATAGCATCAATATAAGGACTCACATCCACAAGGTAATTAACACAGATTTGCTATGCAACAGGACCAGTTTGTTAACCAGCTGAAATTCAAACAGTGCAGCATTGCCAGTTTAACCAGTATAACCGGTATTTGCTGTGTCGGCCCGAATAATTCTGTTTTTGTATGAAGCTGAACACGTGTTCCGTTTGCTCTGGGCTGAAAGGGGCTTGACACAGGGGGAGCGACGTCGCTCCCTCTCCATTCATTTCCTATGGAAATCATTTCCTATTTCTATGGAACTTGTGCATGAGGCGACAGTCGCTTCTCCCTGTGTCGAGCCCATAATGGGCCAGCCTGACTGGAATCAGGGGCGAAGAATTAGGTAGGGATGGTCCCTACCAATATCACCCGTTATGTCCCTACCAATTATTTGCATGATTAGCAAGGGAAGGTAGAGCGATATCCCTACCAATATTTGCTCCACGGGTGTAATTAGCACCGCACTGGACCCGCTTCGACTCATGTCCAATGTTAGTACCAAACCTTTTGGATACATGTACAGGATCTGTCTGTATGTTGTGGTAGCGCACTAAAATGTGAGCAAATGTATTTGATCTAAATAATTTGATCCTAATTCTTCCTAGTATTATTCATCGTGATAACTGGCATTACCTTTCTGTTTGTTTATTAAATTTATAATGTATTTATTTATATATTTTTATATTTTATTTATAATTTTTATAATATTTATGATGTTAAATAATCGTGATTTCAGTATTGAACAAAATAATTGCCCTTGATTTTTTTTTTCCACAATTGAGCAGCCTTACCAAGAAGTCATTTACAACAGTATAAATAAAGGCAATATTGTTTTTGGCAGTCACTTTTTGACAGACAGTAACTTTCTGGCAACCTAACCCCAACCCTATTTGGTTGGGGTCATGTGACACATAACAGATCCAGAGGTTTCTGCTGTGGTGATCAAACTTCCACACCTATGGCCAGTTTAGACTGTAGATGTGAAAGGTCTAAATTGGCCGTATGTGAGAAATCTAATCTACTTTTTGGACTGTGGGTGAAAGCTAGAGTACCTGGAAAGAACCTGCAGACAGAACATGCAAATTTCTTGCTGTAAGGTGACAGTGCTGACCTCTGCCCTAACATGCCTCTCACACTTTATAAGTGTCAATAAATAAGAAATGTTTTGAAGCGTATTCAGTGTGGCCCCATAGTGTAGTAGTTTACGCATTCGCTCGCACAAATGAAAAGTTGCTGGTTTGATTCCAGCTGGAGACACAAATCTCCTTTTGGGGATTTGAGGAGGGGCATTAGGCGTATCAAACATGTAGAGCTACCCACTATGGCGACAAGGGAGTAGTCAAAAGTAGCATACCGAGCGTGCATATTCTGCATGTTTTTCTGCTCACAGTCACCCCAGACTCTAAATAGTCTTTGCCCGTTAAATAAAATCATTTTATCATCTTGAAAATGCTTTTATTGAATAAGGCAAACTGTTGACATGTGACTACATGGTCTGGTGTTACTATTGCTTTAAATAAAACTACCACAAGCCTTTCTTATGTGGTGCAATATTGCTGCTAAAAAAAAAACTTAACTTTACAGTCTATGTGCTTTTTATTAACAGTGCTGGATTTAAAGACAATAAAGGTATCCTTGTTACTCTTCTATTGTTATATCAACACCATCTGAGGTTTTTGACTATTTAAAAGTTACCCTCAGAGCAGGAGGTCCTGGGTTCAAATCCAGAGAGGGCTGGGTTTCTCCTGCCAGTGAAAAATTAGCTATGTTACTGCTGCTTTTCTGGGGCCAGGACACTCTCATAAAAGACATCTAAAGAGTTTCACTTCCTGGTTAAATAAAGATTAATAAATAATAAATATTTTCCTTCCCTTCTTCAGTTCTCATTAAATCACAAGTGGCTCAGAAGGTGAGTGGAGAGGCTACGTCTATCGTCCTGCAGTCACAGACAAAGACCTCCTCCTCTGCAGCTCAAGTGCAGGTACATACAGTACATAAATGTATACCAATAGTTCTGTTTGAAATCTAGTTTGGTCATGCATAGCTGTCCTTAATGTGCTAGTGTGCAGATGTGGAGAGTCCGGATGTCATTCTGATCAAAGATGAGGATGACGTGGGAGGATGTGTGACAGATGTTGGTGGTAAGTTGGTTTTTAAGTGATCTTATGGGACAAAACTTTTGTGTATTATTGTTCAGTGGTAGGGCTGCAGCTAGCAAATATTTTAGTAATTTTTTTTTTTTTATTGATCAAACTGTCCACTTAGGAATCAACACCGATTGACAATCAATTTCACATGCTGTTGTGTAAATGGAATAGACAACAGGTGGAAATTATTGGCAATTAGAAAGACACACTCAATAAAGGAGTGGTTCTGCAGGTGGGGACCACAGACCACTTCTCAGTACCTATGCTTTCTGGCTGATGTTTTGGTCACTTTTAAATGTTGGTGGTGCTTTCACACTCATGGTAGCATGAGACGGACTCTACAACCCACACAAGTGGCTCAGGTAGTGCAGCTCATCCAGGATGGCACATCAGTGTGAGCTGTGGCAAGAAGGTTTGCTGTGTCTGTCAGCGTAGTGTCCAGAGGCTAGAAGTGCTACCAGGAGACAGGCCAGTACACCAGGAGACGTGGAGGAGGCCGTAGGAGAGCAACAACCCAGCAGCAGGTCGGCTACCTCCGCCTTTGTGCAAGGAGGAACAGGAAGAGCACTGCCAGAGCCCTGCAAAATGACCTCCAGCAGGCCACAAATGTGCATATGTCTGCACAAACGGTTAGAAACCGACTCCATGAGGATGGTATGAGGGCCCTATGTCCACAGATGGGGGCTGTGCTCACAGCCCAACACCATGCAGGGCGCTTGGCATTTGCCATAGAACACCAGGTTTGGCAAATTCGCCACTGGCGCCCTGTGCTCTTCACAGATGAAAGCAGGTTCACACTGAGCACATATGACAGATGTGACAGAATCTGGAGACGCCGTCGAGAGTGATCTGTTGCCTGCAACACCCTTCAGCATGACCGGTTTGGCAGTGGGTCAGTAATGGTGTGGGGTGGCATTTCTTTGGCGGGCGGCACGGCCCTCCATGTGCTCACCAGAGGTAGCATGACTGCCATTAGGTACCGAGATGAGATCCTCAGACCCCTTGTGAGACCATATGCTGGTGCGGTTGGCCCTGGGTTCCTCCTAATGCAGGACAATGCTAGACCTCATGTGGCTGGAGTGTGTCAGCAGTTCCTGCAAGATGAAGGCATTGAAGCTATGGACTGGCCCGCCCGTTCCCCAGACCTGAATCTGACTGAACACATCTGGGACATCATGTCTCGCTCCATCCACCAACGTCACGTTGCACCACAGACTGTCCATGAGTTGGCGGATGCTTTAGTCCAGGTCTGGGAGGAGATCCCTCAGGAGACCATTCGCCACCTCATCAGAAGCATGCCCAGGCGTTGTAGGGAGGTCATACAGGCACGTGGAGGCCACACACAATACTGAGCCTCATTTTGACTTGTTTTAAGGACATTACATCAAAGTTGGATCAACCTGTAGTGTGTCTTTCCACTTTAATTTTGTGTGTGACTCCAAATCCAGGCCTCCATTGGTTAATAAATTTGATTTCCATTGAGGACTTTTGTGTGATTTTGTTGTCAGCACATTCAACTTTGTACAGAACAAAGTATTCAATGAGAATATTTCATTCATACAGATCTAGGATGTGTTATTTGAGTGTTCCCTTTATTTATTTATTTTAGCAGTGTAGTTAACGAAAACGAACGAAATAACGAAAACTGAAATTGAAAAAACATTGTCGTTAACTGAAATAAATAAAAACTAAAATTAAAAGGAAAAAACGATAACTAACTAAAACTGAATTGTGAGTTTACAAAACTAACTGAAATTAGAGATATTGTCATTTTTTAAAAGTCTTGTGGCTTAATATGAAATCATTTTTTCTGCTCTCTGAGTTTAAGCTCGGAGCGCCATCCGGCCACTGTGTGCGTGCGTGCGTGCGCGCGCGTGCTCACCGCGCTGGTGCTCACAGTAATGCAGCGGTCTGCAGAGAAAGCAGAGTCCAATATGGAGTTCATTTGACTACGACAGCACAGATAGAAACGAGTGTCTTGTTGTGGATGTTGAAAAACGTGCGGTACACTTGTCAGTAAGGAAAAAAACACCAACATCAAAGTCCACCTGAGAAGCGCACACAGGGCAGCTACGGAAACCGCTCTCATCCTACGAGGTAACCTGGCGTGCACCTCTGGACAAACGTGACTACTTGTCGGGTCCACGTAGCCCGCAATATTGTGAATAACCTGTTCAGTCCTTGTGCGTTTCCGGCTACTTTTCGCCAGCTACTTATTATAATGATCAAAGCATCAATATAAGGACTCACAAATGTCAGCAAATTCCTGGAGGGAGACTGCTGAAACTGTCGGAATGGAGAAGAAAGTAAAAATACAGGGACAAATATGTTTGCAGCCAAAAAATTCAGCGCAAAGAGCGAGGACCAAAAAACACCAGCACACAACCACAAGGTAATTAACACACAATCCAGCTACACAAGCATAAATGCGGACATGAGGTCGGCCACTTCTGTAGAGGCCGCAAAGACCCTGCAAGTCTAATTAGCGAGCATCTAACCAAGCTAGCTCCAAAACAAGCATCTTCAGGTGGTGCAGAACATCAGGATGCAGCTGGATTTGAGATTTGATTCCTTCAAAGAGTTTGTTTTTGTCAAACACCACATGCAGGTGTTGTTAATCTACTGCACTGATGCTGAACTTTATTGGGAGTTTATTGTAGAATTTATTGAAATTTGGAGTTCATATTTTTCTTTGTTTCTCCCTATTGATGTTCATGTGTGTCCTTAATGTTACACACATTTAGCATGTAGTGCTGCTGTCTGTGAACAGTTGGTTGTTGAATATATTTCTTTAAAGGGTATCTTTTGTCGAGTTTTCATTACACAGCAGTCACTTTTGCATCTTGAATCTTGCACCCGATTAAGTATGAAACTACTAAAACTAATACTGAAACTAACTAAAACTAAGCATGAAACCAAAAATAAAAACGAACAAAACCACTCTGAAAACTAACTAAAACTAACTGAATTTGAGAAAAAAGTAAAAACTAACTAAAAGTAAACTATAATATAAAATCCAAAACTATTATAACCCTGCTCCACTGAACACAGATTAGAAGTACCTTTGTCTTATTAATGAGCAATAATAAATATTCAAAAAACATGTCTTTTAAAATTAACTATGCATTGGTTTCCATTTTAGAAATTGCAGTGTTTTCAGTAGTTTACCTGCATCTGTCAAAAGAACTAAATCCTTTCAATGTATATACGTGCCATATTAAAATCATATTTTTTTAAAGAAAACATTTTCTTAATGTGCAGTAAGGTCAAATACAATAAGGTAAACATAATCTCATAAACTCTGTCCTCTTCGAAGTTAGGAAGAAAAATAAATTCTGAGTTCTGACATTATCTACTGGTTGAGGAAAATTTGGTGCTCATGTTAATGTGTTTTTGTGTGTGTGTGTGTGTGTGTGTCTGCATGTTTAAATGTTCTAGTGAATGAGTCAGTATGTGTCTGTAAGCCTTTAAAGTAGCATAAAGAAAAAGGAGCATATCAGCATTTTCAGAACTGGGTTTTTCCCTGTGCATTGATGCAACATTTCTTGCTGCAGAAAACAGATGTTCTGATGATGAAGATGCTAAAAATTAATGGTAATAATCCATCTATCCATCCAACCATCTGCCTAAGCAGAGAAACCCAGACCTCCCTTTCCCCAGCCACCTTCTCCAGCTTATCCGGGGGGAAGACTAAGGTGTTCCCAAGCCAGCCGAGAGATATAATCTCTCAAGCATGTCCTGGGATTGCCCCGTGGCCCCAGTAGGACCACCCAGGAGGTGCCTAGCGTGGTCAGGTAGATGGAGACATCTGAGTGCTGCAGAGTTTAAATGAAGCATCAAAGCAACAAATTAGTGTCAAGGATATTTTACAATTGAGTTATTTTAGTTACTCGAGGAATTGTATCAGCTCTATTCAGTGGGGATTAATTATTACCACAGCACATGTTGTTGTGCATCATAGGGCTGACAAACAATTAGACCAGGCAAACCAAGAATAGGACGATGAAAAAAATCAGACATCAATCACCTGATAGAAAGTCTGCCTTTCTTAGACAGAAGCAGTTCCTCATTGATCGGTGCTGAGTAAAACTGGCTCAAGTGCTTCTGTTTAATGGATAGTAGAGTTTAAAGATGCTGTTTTCTGTCTTTTCAGGTCACGATGGCTTTGGAAACCACAGTGTGCAGGGTGGTGTTGCAACAGGAGTTCAGAACTTGGAGCCAGCTGGTTCCTCCTGTGTGACAGGTGATAACGAGGAGCTGAGAATTGTGAGCGTTCACGGCCGAGGTGAAGGGCCTCTGCAGGAGGAAAGTGACACACTCTTCTCTGCATCTGAGCTTCAGGTTTTTAGCTCTCTGTCTGACCACAATGTCAGCCATGACAGTCTCCTGAATTTCACCACCAATGCAAATGACAGAGCT
The DNA here is from genome assembly GCA_024447675.2 of Pterophyllum scalare. Taxonomy (NCBI): domain Eukaryota; kingdom Metazoa; phylum Chordata; class Actinopteri; order Cichliformes; family Cichlidae; genus Pterophyllum; species Pterophyllum scalare. The sequence continues at coordinate 30,853 of JAMQGT020011916.1, read as the reverse complement.
CCAATGAGAGTGACACAGGATAACAGTGCTGGATTGGCAAGAAACAGTCCACTTGAAAGAAATCAGTCCACTCAAATGGCTCCAACAGCACTGAATCCTGGATTGAAATCACAGGTAGTAGTAACTGAGGGTCAAGTGGGCCACCCCAGTCACGTGAGCCACTTTCCCCAGCAGCAAAACGTCTTCCCTCACACGGCCAACAAATCCCTGGACTGTAACTTTTGTGGCGAGCGCTTCCACAATCGCGAAGACCTCATCGTCCATCGTGCAAGTCACACCGGGGAGTCTCCTGTCCCGTGCTCTCTGTGCGGCAAGTCATTTGTCAACAAGACCACACTAAGCATCCACATGCGCATTCACACTGGCGAGAAGCCATACGCCTGTGCGCAGTGTGGAAAACGCTTCACGCAGAACGGTAGCCTGAAGATCCACTTGCGGACCCACTCCGGGGAGAAGCCGTACTCTTGCAGTCAGTGCACCGCCAGCTTCAACAACCCCAGCAACCTTCGCAGACACATGATCACACACACCAACGAGGCGCTCTGACCCCAGTGGATAACAAAGATTTAATGGACTTTGCAGTTAGAAGCACTTTTACTGTCACTTGTGCCACAGTGTATATTGTCATACACGTGCATTAGTGTACGTGTAGATTTAAGGTTCGCCAACACAAACAAGCATGATCTCTGTTCAGATTCTTTAATTGTAGGAAAACCAGCTTTCTATTCTGGATCGTGCACAAAAGATGCTTAAATGAAGACTTACACTGAAATAAAGAACCACATCACAGTTAGCAGTTGGTGATTTTGGATTACATCTGTTTTGGTATATGCTGTTTTAAAATGGAATATCATATATTGTGAGTTAGTGGATTTCCCAAAAGTGTTGTATAGATAAAATACCACAGCCAAACTGTTTGTGGCCTGATTTAAGCACCACATTTAATACAGTATTATTATAAAGCATTCCAGCTTAATGATTTGCCCACTATAGCAAATTGACACTTATTATATTTCTGTTACTTGACCCCGGAGTGCTAGGCTCTGTACTACAAAGCAAGTTCAACATACCCAGGTTATCTTTTCGTTATCTGGATTAACTTACTCTGACACTAGTAATCAGATAAGTGATCACATGAAGCTGGTTATCAACTGTTTAAAGTTCTGAGAGAAATTAAAGAATAACTAAAATTCAAAAGTAGACTTTGTTTATGTGCAAGTTTGATATAAGGTCAACAAGTACAAAGAATTACCCTGTTTTAGGATCATAATGCCTATAGAACAATAAAATTGTTTGCAACAGTTGGGGGGGGGATCTGTGAATAAAGAGACTTTTTTCTTTCTTTTTTTTTTTACTGATGCACTTCAAGGAAAGAGAAAAGCTTTAGGCTATTAAAATAACTAGACAACCTCTTCCAGGAGTGGTGACCCTATTTTCCAGAAAACTGATTGGTCAGTAGGCGGTGATTTCATACCTGTTGAAATAACCTGCTTCCGATCAGGTTAGGTCTGCAGCATAAGTTACCATGGCCCTGCACCTCAGTAAGAAGTGAACCAATTTTGTAGTACAGAAAAGCAAGGTTAACCCTGAAGTTATCTGGATAAGTTCAAAACCTGCTTCGTAGTAAAGGCCTCTGATGCTTTTGCATAAGGATACTTTTAAGTAAATTTCTAGCTTCCTCATACAATTTTTTTCTTTTTTTACTAAAAAAATTCAGTCTGAACTTTAAACAAATTGGGAATGAAAAACAAAATAAGATTATATGCGTATGTTTCATTAAAAAACGCACTACCTCTACTGTTGTTTTTGCAGCGCTTTTTCTCTTTTTGTACTTCCCAGATAGTTTATGACTGGGCAATTTAGTGTGGATTTGTAGTCTGGATATGCAGTTATGAATAAATATAGTTTTTGAACTTGATGTCTGAGGAGTTTCATTTTGCACCTCTAGAGTGCAGTGTTGTGTTTAATCCCTGTATCCCCCTGTAACCCTTTAGGACTACTCACAATTAATCGCGGGGGGGGGGGGCTCTCAAGGAAACTGGGGGAAATTCCTCGCATTGTTCCTCTTTCCACCCTGTCCACACTTAAGCACTGTTTAAAGAGTTTCTAGTTTTTTGTTTGTTTGGTTTTTTTTGTCTTTGATTTCATCCAAAGATCTAGAAAGCCAGACTACATTAAAAAATGAGACTGGACTCAAAGTGTAAAAAAACCCAAAAAACAATCAAACCAAAAGAAAACCCTAGAGGTGTAATTATGCATTGATTCTTAAATAGCTGTGGTCAAGCACGATTCATGTAAAGGGGTCTGTTGACCAGCAGATTAGGCGCATGCGTTGGATGACCGCGGGTAGTGGCTTTATTTAGTAGTTTTATCGAGTTGGTGAGGAATGCTGCTGTTGTACTTCCCCACGAAAGCAGTGCTTCCTCTCAGACTATTGTTCTTGGGCAATCAATGAAATTACATCAGTGTGTGTGTGTGTGTGTGTGTGTGTGTGTGGCCGGCCAGAGGGAAATGAATGGGAGGAGATAGGAGGCGGTGAGGTACCCTTTATATTCCACAACACAATTTAAATCCCTCACTTCCGTTTTGTTGTAATAGGCTTTGCTTATACCAGCCGTACGTTTCATCTGGGAGGGGATACGTTATTTTATCTCCAGTCTGGTAGCAGACTACTGAGAGACTGCGCTCACCTCGTGAAAAACACCTGTATGAGAGGAGGAATTTTGTGTGCGCCGCGTCTTTACGGTATTCGTTGATCCCGCCCTCTCTTTTGATAGAAAACTCGGTGATGTTGCTTCGTCTTTAACGAGCTTGACCCAGAACCCGGAGGAGGGGGAAAAAAGAGGGCAGAAAACAGTAAAAAAAAAAAGAAAAGAAAAAAATCATCTGGAGGGGCAGGCTTTCCAAGAGCAGGTGAGTAAATTCGTAAATGTTACCATATGGCTGAGTATCTTGGGGGTCGCGTTTTCCCCCTAACAGACTGTGGGTGCACTGCAGCGCTGGCAAGGAGTGGTCACAGCATCGACTGTCCTCGGTTAGCTGACGATGCTAACTTAAAGTTCAAACCGCGACCCTCCACTGCTCGCCCTGCACGACTCAAAGGAGCCTTTTGGTGCCAGAAGAGGAAAACAAAGGAAGCCGTTAGACTTAGCTGTGAAGGACGCGTTAGCTGAACACTCCCGTGGCTAATCGGTGTTTGCCACGCTAATGCTAGCCTGGCTGCTTTTGGCAGCGAACTCGGACGGCTATGTGGGTTATTGTGATGCTAACGCTGCAAGACAGCCAAACGAGGTCATGCGGGTGCTGAGCGAGCATTCACGCCAACTTGGTCTGATTTGATCTCCAGCGTTGTCATTTATCTGTGGTAGCGTTAGCGCCACCACAGAATAAGTCAAATGCGTGAGTCTTTGTTCGCCTTTTATTTATGTCTCTGTGTACCACCTCAGCTCGTCGCTCCTACCCGACGCTGCTATCCCAACGTTAGCAAATTATTTCACGACAATGCGTGGAATTTCTGGGGGGGCTGCTAATAGCTAGCTGATTCTGCAAGTGATAGGTTTTGGGTGATGCTCAGGCGCTTTCAGACCACTGGAAATCAGTGGTTTCTGGCCTATATACACTTAAATGTGGTTTGACCTAGTTATCGCTGCAGCTGATGCCTCCTTTCTGCTTCTTTCTGTCGTTAGCAGACATTTTTATCAGTAGGAGCAGGGAGCAGATTGCACACCCTTGACGGTAATCACGATTAGGATCCATCCCGTGTCCCAGAGCAACATTGGAAACCTGTTTGGTTAGACGTGTATGTATATGTTGCAGACCTCTCTGAGGTTGATGGTCTCCCATTTGCAGTCTGCCACACATCCTGAGATAATAAGCTTGTCAGCCTGTGAACCTGTTATGTGGGTCCTGTATGAACTTGTTTTTTGTTAGGTAAAGTGCCTGGGTGGGAATAACTGTCAGCCTGTGTGTGAACACGTAAACTGGATTTTCTCTTGTAAACACTGGTTTCTTTCAGGCACAGATGCACACAACGTGTTTTGCTCAGGCTTCCTGTACCTATCACTTTACCTGTAGTTGATTCACGTGCTCCAGGTGCCACCACTAATAAGTCAGCCTTGCTTGTCTCCAAGTCCTTGTTTGATTGTTGATGCGTGCTCCCGACACAGTCTGCAATTGTGTCTGCTCTCTTGAGGTGTACAGGTTAATCCATCAAGGGCCTACTGTGTGTGTGTCTATGTATGTGCGTGCATGTTAACTGTGTGTGTGTTTAGGATGTAAGTGGATTAGGGGGCTAAAGCTTCAATCCCATTACAAGCCATGCTCTACTTAAACTAGCGCCAGTGCCATCAAACTTGACTTGGGAGTGAATTGCAGTTAGTTACTTTGAGATGTGTGAACAGATGTGTTTCAACAGTGAATGTGTTGTTGCAGGTGCAGGCACGTTCTGCACTAACTAGAGTTTAATTAAATGGACAGGGGCTATATTGTTGCTTACATGCGAGTATGATCATAGATGCCTCCTGACAGGAGTGAGTGAGTCATGCTGACTGATGGTTTCAGAATCAGATGGGGCTCTGACTCGTGGTGTGTCAGTGTTTGGTCAGATGTTGCTGTTGACCTCAAGGCATGGTACTTGACATGTTGAACTTCTTTTATTTCTTTGTCATGTTTGGGATGGAAGAATATGATCCTTTTATTGGGGGCAGTGGGCCTGTAATTGGAGACTTTGTGCATGTAATTTATTTTTTTTTCTAAATATAAAGTTCATGTAGTGAATTAAGACCTGATCACCTCCATGCACGATAGAGGTGATTTGGTCCATTTGTTTCCTGTGCAGTTTTGCTTTTTTCTTAGGTTGTTTCTGGGCATATTTTTGACAACTTTATTAAAAGGAAAAACTCCAGAGCATTTTCTTTTTTGATGTTAAATGTCTGACCACAATGTCTGAAACTCAAGATAGCCATCTGATTCAGTGTTAGATCACTGTGCTTCTTGAATCAACAAACCAAAAATAGACAATTTCAAATGTATCTTGCAAACATTCAATATAAACATTCCGTTGCATCAGACATGAATCTGTCTTTAACCTAGAGCTGGTCAATTATGGCAAAAATCATAATTGGTTATTTTGGTTAATATTAGTATTAAGATTATTTCAAATGATTACTTAAATTTTGGAAAGATGGTGGATTTAATGAACTTTAAAAGTTAAAAACTTTTTAATTGACTGTATTTCCAGGAGGTGGCGGTGGGTGAATTTGGACTTTTGTTTGCTGCCCCGTGCATGCCCTATCTGTATACCTATGCACTTGGCAGTTAAACCATATGGAGTATTTCCAGTAGCTAGAATGTACCTGATGCTGACTATCTCTGAAGTTTTCTCATAGTTAGCATGAGAAAGAGGAACTCAAGACAGTGTCTTGAGATTTTTTTTTAACACTGTTCCAAATTTTTGTGTAGAAAAAAATGGCTCTGGTAACTTATTAAAGTATAAATAAATAAAATTTTGATGAATCAGCTGTGGAGGTTCACAGAAATTGCTTCCCAAAGTTCATGGAAGCGGAACAAAAAACAGTAAATGGAGAACAATATTAGTAGAGTGGGAAGTGCCGTGTGGTCGTATGATCAACATATTGACTGTGGGGGATTTTTGCTGCAACAAAATGCTCTGTTAATACAAGAAGACAGCCATCAGTTGGTGGTTTATGAAAGTGTACCTTCTATAGGCTCTTATGGTTTGTGTACAAACAGTTCAACCGGGAGTAGATGATTTATAGTGAGCCAAAGACGCCATTGCAGCCCTCTACTCATCTGTGATGTTCAGTTCATAACATCCTGTTTCTCAGGAAGTAGCTGAGAGGGGAAAGGGGAGCAGAGCGCCAGTGAGACAACATTGATTGTTTTCATTGTTCAACGAAATGGTGCTGACTTTCAAGGCCAAAACTAACAGCTGTGAGAGAGGGAGTCGGATGGAGGACAGAAGTCATGCGCATGTAAAGAGCGACATTATAAACAGATGCGTCCAATGATCTTCTTCTTGCTCCCCAACTCTTTTCACACTTGCGCTCGTGCTCTCAGTTGCACAAACTTCTCATTGTTCCTCCAGCCTCCCCGGCTGACAGCTGCAAATTCCCTCCTGGCTATGGTTAAACCACAATAACACAGTTACACTCACACACAGTACACGCACACAATCACATTCCCTCCTGCCAAGAAATATCATTCAGGGTTCATAATTCATCTTGTGCAAATGGCATTAATGCTTAGTAGTTAAATAAGACCTTTAATGATAATGTTAATGATTTTTACTTGTGCGAAACGAGCCAGGAAGTGAGACCGTGAGAGCTTGTCATAAAACTATGGAAACAAAGCAGCTTTAGAGTTCTTGGTTAGTTTACTTTCCTGTGTTTGGGTCACTGTGTCCAGTAAACTCACCTTGAAGTGCCACAAGAGCTCAGTAATCGCCAATCTCTCAATGATTATTAGCTAGTGTAATGCTTAGCTCGTTCTACACTGGATGAGTGGGTGGGCTGCTGTGCTGAATTGGCAGGAGACAATGCTAGGAATGCAAGATTAGCTTTTATCTTTGATTCAGCGCTCCTTTCCTTATCTCTACCCCCTCCTATTCCTCAAGCTCACCGTCTTGTTCCTCCTTCTTTCCTACCCATCAATCTGTTTTATTTGTTTCCAGCTCTTAAAGTCTGCCCATCTCTGTCTCTAGAGGATGATATCAGCCCTGTCTGGACTGTGACCATATAAAGGCATGTGGGTAACAGGACAGCAGTTTGTGATTTGCTCAGGTAGGAGGTTATGACTCTGGGTGAGTGTATGTAGGTGACATCATATGCGTTCCTGGCAGCCGGCCTTATCCCACAAGCAAATTCTAGTCTTGGTTCTTGCAGATTCCTTTGTCTTAGGAAACATTTTAGCCACGCCTGTTTTTTCTTTTTTCTCATCAGGTCATCCCACATGTCCTCCCTCTTTTCCCACGCTGAACACACCCCTTTCTGGGATTTTTTTAAATTTGTTTTTTGATGACTAATATATGTGTTTTGTTAGTCATTATTTTGAAAGACATACAGGAACCAAAGCAACCACTGCAGCCTTCATTTTACAAGCTAAAGTGAAAAAAAATCTTATGTCGTAATAGTCTGTCTGTCTGATATCATTACATCTGTTTTTCTTTTTAAATTCATGCAGCCTGGTAAAGGTGAAACTGTGAGTCATTCATCATCCTGAGCTGTCTTTTACGCTTGTTAATGCTCTACCTGTGAGACACCTGCTGCCTGAATTGTAAATGCAGGTCTCTGTTGCTTGAACTTTCAGTTGTGTCAGAGCATATGAGCCAGACAGAGACTGAAATTCAGTCACCCCTTCTCTACCTTGTCCAACCGGTCATGCAGGTGTGTGGCAACAGAGTGTTTATTCACCTCATGGGGAGCTTGGTTGCTGCAGAACAGGGTGTATCAATAGATAAGAGGATTTGAGTCTCCACTGTCTAGTTGTTTGTTCCTAATAATGTCTCTGTCTTCAAAAAGCGCAATAACACAGGGATAAAGAGGGAGGGAATATAAGGGAATTGGAAGAATGATATTGTGGATTGGCGGTGTGGAGTCACTTGTAAGATGAAAACTGATTAGCGAGAAAAGCCTGGATACACGTTAGAATCAATAAAACCTGCTTTCTCTTTATGCTGACAGTCGATGTTCTCTGACCTAGAAGTAGCTGCAGGCTGTTCAACTTTCCCCATCTAGCTGCCGTACACAGGCCAAATGTTGAGTAAATACAGGGTGTGTCCAAAGGCTGGGGCTGTTGTATATCTGTCTCTTGCTGTGCTTTTCTGCTCACAGAGCAAACACAACCCCTGTTGACACACTTGTACGGTATTCTCACTGTGTTGTTGCTTTTCAAGCATCGGTGTCTTCACTAAAACACTTCTTGTTCTCTTCCCTCTACCGCTCCTCCTTGCTTTCTCTGCAGTCCGTTTCTCCCTGCTTCTGGGCTCGGTGGTTCGGTGACTTTCCACACATGAACAACTAGAGCACCACCTCTGGCCTTGGTGTGATCTCTCACCTCTTCTACCGAACCACGCCCTCAGGTTAAGGTGTGTATTTTGGATTTTCTGTAAACCAAGCTTAAAGGCAGACCATGCGTTTTTGTGGTCAACCCATAAGGAGAAGTGTGTAGTTCTCTTTGGGATTAAATGTTGTAAGTTGTGGTGTTCAGCTTCCTGCTGTAGTAAAAAAGCTTCATGCTCTAAGGTTAACAGTGTTGTTTGTTTGCAGTATATCTTTCTATCAACAGAAATTATACTACTGAGATGTGTGAATTTAAAAAATAATCAGGACATTATTCTGATTGTGCTGTTATCCAGAATTTTACATCCATGAAATACCCATTTGATACAAAGACACCACAACTTGTTTTAAAACTTCTCTTAGCATTTTATTTCTGGTGTCAGACAGTGTCAAAAACCGAGAGGATATCTCCACTTATTGAATGGTAGTTTATTGAACTGCATGCAGGCATTGCTGAAATGTTGTAATAGCTGCTGTACCTCCCACATTTTAGTGATATATCTAACATTTAAGGTTAAGTGCAGTGAATTTTAAAGAATCTAAATCTCTATCACTTGCCTTCTCTTACAGTTTGTCTTTTATGTCTTTCTTATAACCTCAGATTAATAACATTGTTTTAATGCCACCAGTGAGATGGTAGTTTATTCTGTTGTTTTTACCTTTAAACACAGTAAAGCATTTCCCACACACAGACTTTACCTGGGTTGCTACCCAAATATATTAATGGTAGCTAAAGTACTCTTTATTACTCCAGAAGGACTGATGGGCATTTTACTGGTGGATAATCTCTCTTTGCTTTGCTCTCTATTTTGAAAGTTGGGTCCGTCCCTCCTTCTGGTCTCACGGTTCTCTTAACTCCAAGCCGATCAGTCGCTGGTCCTTATCTTTGCTTTCATTGCCCAGACAGGTCTCCTTACTCTTTTTATATATTTGTCACAACATATTTGTAAATGTAAATAAGTGCAGAGAAGCATCTTATAGGCTGTATTATGTTATAATTTTAAGAAACAGTGGGTGTCATGTGTGTATACTCCTTGCCTGTTGTTGCTAATTCTGATTATGGGGGAAACATTGCTCATAGCACAACCCTACAGGCATTCCACTGTTGCAACTACAACTGTAAGTGATGCATGTGAAAGAGAAGTAAATGAATGAGTGAATCACCAATGACAGGAATAGATGTACAAAATTCCAGTGTAGTTGGGAGAGTTTTGTGTTTGAGGTTCAATGGGAAGCAAGTCTTTACGTTAACCGTTGTAATTTCTTCACCGAAACCAAATCATGAAATCAACTTTTGTACAATCTCATTGGGCCAATAGCTCTCCAAAAGGAGTCTGACTTGGTTACCATCAAGATATCTGAGGAGAACTTGGTTAAGGAGAACTCCAAATCCTGCATCAGCTGGATCTTGCTAAACTTTGATTGGGGAGTGTGTTTTTGTTATACACCCCGTGCTTTAGCGTGTGTTAGGGCTGTGTGCATGTGTGTAATGCCCCCCTCTCTTCCTTTGGGGCTGTGTAGTGTGTATGGAGCAGTGTGAGAGCGCAGCGGCTCTGCTGGAGTCGGTCAGGGAGCAGGAGGTGCAGTTTGAACAGCTGACCAGGGCGCTGGAGGAGGAGAGGAGGAGAGTGGGCCTCCCCGCCACTAGCCCCTCAACCTTGGGTCGTCCCCTCCCTCACACACAGGTAACACTCCCCAAAGAGCCCAAATGTTCCCATCTTGAGTCATTTGATCACCTCTACATCTTTGAGTGTATGGCTCGTTACTTCCTCCACCCAACCCTTGAAGTGAAGTAATGCATCGTTTGTCACTTCACATTCATCCATCTATCCATCATCATCCCTTATCTCCTCGGTCCCTCTTCCTCTCCGCTTGCACTCAGCAAGTGTGTGTCTGTGCGTCATTATTGTCCCTTCTTAGTTCTTTCTTGACTGGCTGTGATAAAGTATATCTGACTTTTTAACTCTTATCTGCAGATTTATCATTACATGCCTTTATACACTGTCAGCATGCCTTCAGTGTCGCTCACCAGATTCACTCGGGACACACGTCCATTTTTCTTCTGCCCCTGCTGTGGAATTTTAGTCATTTTACTGATCTGTCGCAGCATGTCAGGTTTAGAAATGGGGTCACGTTGTGCATGTGTTGTATAGTCCTCCAGCCAAACAAGTTTCTTCACCAAGTTTTCATTTTGTGATTTTTTTTTTTATTTATTTATTTATTTTTTTAGATCATTTGTTACTCACTGCATCCTAAGTGTTCATTTACAGTAAATGCATCTTATGTGTTCTAAACATCCATTCCCTAGTCATGTTTCATGTCACTAGTATTAATTTATGCTATATGAATCAGTCTAACTAAATGTGTGCTGGTGTTGCATGTTGTGTCTAATATTAGACTTGCAAATTTGTGTGAAATTCGTTAAAATTTGTTTTGTTACTCCACATGGGTATAAAAATCCCTGTCACAGTTTCCTGCAGCCCATGCTCATATATTTAAATGATTTGGATGGAAAAACACAAAATGTTTACATTGGAGCAGTCTGCTTAAAAGTGGCTTAAGTTTTTCAAAAATGAGTGGATTAATTTTGACCATTAAGCTGTTAACTGACATGTTTTAGCTCTGATGTTGTCGGTATCATTTGTGGTATATATGGAGCAGGATTGCTGTGTGGCAGTTATGGATTGTGTCCAAATGTTGCAAGATATCTTATTTGCTTTGTAAACAAAAACAGCCATTATAACCAGATACTACTTTTTATTTTCTTAAACTGAAGCTGTTTTTAGAAATTTAAGATCAGCTGTGAGTCTTAAGACTCCCACTTTGCTATTTTGTTTCTGGCCAAATTATTTAGGTCAGTGTGGTCCCAGTGTTATCTTATGCCATTTTTCTTTACATAACACTTAACTGACTTAACTGTTACAGTAGCAAGCTTCACTTTTAAAAGCAGGCCATTTATTTATTTAATATTCTATTATATTCCTTTAGGTCACACTTTTACTTGAGTTGAATTTTTTTTCCCCCATGCTATAAATTGTTTCTTTTTTAAAGGCTTGCTGACATTGATTGCATCTTATGTTTTGTCTCTGAGCCCATGAAAGCGTGAAGGCTACAAAAATCCTTCTGATAACTGTCCATGTTTTATGATAAAGACATAAAGTATCTGTTCTGCCATTGCTGCTTCAAACACATGCCACATTTGTTTGTAAATCAGATGGCATTATAAGAAACACTAGCTCTAGAGGAAGTTTGCCCTTCCTTTACTGTTAATGCACCCTGTACACTTCCCATTGCTTTTAGTACCAGCCCTGCCTCCTTGTGGGCACACCATAAAATGCAGTAGCACCTCAGCAGAGTGGAAGAAATTGTTTGAAGCTCTTAAATTGTTTTTGTCTGTTAGCAGTATCAGTATTACTGAAACTAACTCTTAATGTTGAACGAGTAAACAGCTGCTGAAAAAGACTTCGAAAATAGCTCAGTTGTGCTGCTTTAGCATGCGATTGCTGGTAACTGAAGCAGTTACATTGCACGAGTGTTACTCTACTTTAGAAAGAAAGTGTCCAAGTCGTACAGTGTGACAGCCTTTGATTATGTAAGAGTTTAGTGCAGGAGGAAATGGGGTGTGAGGATGACTGGCTGCATTCCAAAATGTCCTCCGTGTCTGGCAGTGATTCACAGACCATAAACATGCAGGCCTGGTTTGGTCAGCACTGAATGTGCTTCAGCAGCAGTAATATCATCTGAGTGGTTAAAAGTAGACAGCACCGGCTACTGGGAACTGTGCCTTTAACCTCAATCTTGTGTATTGTTTCAGTGAAATTGAATATTTAATTTTTTCCTGTGTATTTCATAGTCCTGTCTTTTTCTTTCATCCCAGAACGGCCGTTTAGGGGATGCGGACATTGAACGACTGAAGCTGACAGACGCTTATATAAACGGCACACAGGTACGTGATTGTAGAAAGTTATAAACATTTTTTTTCTTGTATACGTTCTTAAAGATTTACATATCTGGTGTCTTGGCTACAGTACAGGATGGTGGACCCTGCACATGGTGCTCTTGATGAGAGCTACACGCCAGAGGATGATTCTCAGGAAGTGCACTCAGTTTTTTCCGAGGAGGGAACCACACGGCGGATGGACAATGGGGTAGCCTAATTTAGCACATGTTCCAGTTTCACTGATGTCAGAGTTTATTAAATTTTAATATCCCCATAAATAAGTATAAGTATAGTTTTAATATATTGGGCTGATCTCACTGTCCCACAGATGAAGAAACCAATATCACGCACAGTCCTGCCTACTGAGTCATTGTCCATTGATGGAGGCTTGTCAGTGCCTGGTATGGGCATCTACAGTGCGACATTGGACCGTCCTTACAGGCAGCCTGGCGGAGTAGACTATCCCACTGCTACAGTACCCAGAAACTACCACTATGGCCCTGTGGGTGGTTACGATGACTACCGCGGAGGTCCACCATCAGAGGCCTACACTAGCCTGAGCAGGGGGTCCCACATTGATGAACGTTACAGGTGATTATTCTGAACAGCATCTGACATTTAATGGTGACTCCTTTGCCCTACATTCAGGAATATGTGTCCTTATAAGCCAAACAGTAGCTGAAGTTTCCATCAGTGTACACAAAGAAATAACTTCCTATTTTGCCTTGTTAATCATTTATGTATTAAGCTCTTGTTGAGACTAACAGACATGTTTTTCCATGTTCAATTATTCAAAACAGAATATAATTCCCTTCTTTGGCACTCTGTTTATAGCACATCTTCTAAATAATAAGTTACATATGAGACTGACATGAGCAGAATTTAGTTGGCAGGCCTTGAACTGGACCTCATAATAACATGGCAGTAACATATAGCCAGTGTATAAAACATCTGTTCCCCGTTCATCCTTCGACCGTGAAGTGTCAGACTGAAGCAGAGTTGTGAAATCAGATGATATGTGTTGATCTGATCCACATTAGCAGCACCCTACATACTGTCTCTGTCATTCTAAAACGAAACGTTCTTTAAAAAAAAAAAAATTAAACTAACTCGGCTCTTATCACTTCCATTATCCCTATCTTTCTTCAGGCCAGTTGATGGCTACAGGACTCTGGACTCTGGCTACCGAGCTCCGAGCCGCCAGCAGCTCGACCCATATGCAGCACAGCCCCAGGTGAGTCGGGGAATGAGGGCTTTGGGCTCAGCAATGGAGATGCGGTATGGACATGGTCACTATGGTCTGGAGGATGATCAGCGCAGCATGGGATATGATGACTATGGTATGGGGCCTCCACCCATGCACCCTGGAGGTTATGGTACCATGCCACGCCTGGGGCCAGGCCCTGCGGGCATGGATAGACGAAGACTCAGGTAACATAAAAACATACTGTTCTGTACTAAATCAATCCAAAAAATTACATATTTTATTTGAGACACTCTTAATAAATGTTTCTGATGCCTTCTACAGGAGCTGCGAGGACACTTTGGACAGTGACATGGGCGGAGTTGAGCCATATGCTTGGGCCGTCCCTATGACAATGGAGAGAGGGAGCATGGCTTCACTGGACAGCACGTTGAGAAAGCCTCCCACTTCGTGGAGACAGCCAGAGCTTCCGGAGGTTATTGCCATGTTGAACTACCGCCTGGACCCTGTAAAGACCAACGCTGCTGCCTTCCTTCAGCACCTCACATTCAAAAATGACAAGGTGAAACAATCCTCGCAGTCATGTTACTGTTATTTCTCTTTATGCTGTGAGTTCTAGTGACTATTCTGCAAAGTGTTTTGGGGATTTTTTGTTGTCAAGACAGTGTTTAATTATGTGTGTAGGTTAAATCAGAGGTGCGTCGCCTAAAGGGCATCCCAGCCTTGGTGTCACTGCTAGACCACCCTAGCAAGGATGTGCACCATTCATCATGTGGGGCGCTAAAGAATATTTCATATGGACGAGATTCAGAGAACAAGATTGCCATCAAGAACTGCGATGGAGTGCCTGCTCTGGTTAGATTATTGAGGAAAACCCACGACCAGGATCTCACTGACACCATCACAGGTATTGCTGTTGTTCTAAAATAATTTATTTTTCTTTTTTAATAATGTAAAGCTCTAAAATTTCACTTACTACTATTGGCGGGATTTATGTATTATTATTTTAAAAGCTAAACTGTCTCTTGTTATGATGATACTAACATTTATTTTATTTTCCCAGGCACATTGTGGAACCTTTCATCCCATGATTCAGTTAAGATGGAGATTGTGGACCACGCCCTGCATGCCCTGGTTGACGAGGTGATTGTTCCACACTCAGGCTGGGAGCGAGGGAGCAGCGGAGGAGGAGGAGGAGAAGAAAGCTGCAAACCACGCCATATGGAGTGGCAGACCGCCTTGACCAACACTGCTGGCTGCCTTAGGTATGCAAGGGATCAATGGATGAAAAGCAGGAGAAGTTGAAGAAGGAGAAAGGGAAGCTTATTTTAAGGAGAAAACATGCAATTATGTGCTTAACTTCTCCCCGTTTCCTGCAGGAATGTGAGTTCAGAACGCAGCGAGGCCAGACGAAAGCTGAGGGAATGCTCGGGGCTGGTGGATTCACTTATGTACATGGTCCAGTCACAGATCAACTGCAAAGATGTGGACAATAAGGTTAAAATTTGCTTAAAACTGTCACTTTTTTCCATGAGACAGTTGTGAGATAAAAGCAGAGTTTGATCCTCTTGCCCCATTTTATCCGTCCTTTCTGTAGCTGGTGGAGAACTGCGTCTGCCTCTTGAGGAATCTGTCCTATCAGGTTCATCGTGAAGTCCCTGGCTGTGAACGCTATGCAGAGACCATATCTGTCAACCAGGGCGGGGCCCCAGCTAGCAAAGGCGGCTGCTTTGGCTCTAGAAAAGGCAAAGGTTTGTGTTGGACAGCTACTATATTGTCTAGATTTGCTGTTGTATGAATGGCAGTTGCTGGTGGGGTTGAGCTTGTTGGTGGCAGAAGAACCTATCGCTGTTTTTCACACTCTACCACTGTTTCCCCGTTTTCCTCTTTTCCCTCCTTATTTCTTCCCACCCTGTTTTCACTTCTTCCTTTCTCTCTGCTGTGTTTAGATGAGTGGTTTTCCAAAGGTAAGATTTTCCTTTTGGTGTTCTCATGAACCTTTGAAGCTGTCTGCCATTCTCATCACTTATTTTACTAATGCATAATAATGGAAAACAAATGTCTCATGACATTGAATTTACATGCAGTCCATGGGCATGATCACTTGATGTCACACAAACGGCATTGCATGCTGACAGTGCTTGTTCGACTGGTTGCATGTTTGACCAGATAACGGTAGAAGACTGAGAATATCAAAGCGGTCATCTCACCCCCAACATCACTTAGTGTTTGTCTTATCTACTCACTTTTCTCTCTCTCTCTCTCTCTCTTTTTAATTTTCTGCAGGAAAGAAGGATGGAGATGATGGAAGTGGAGATCTGGTTGATATTCCAAAGAGAACAACACCTGCCAGAGGTAGTGTGTGTGTGTGTGTGTGTGTGTGTCTTTTTCATTGAAATCATTAATAGCTGATTAGGGAGCTCATTTATATAACAAAGTACAAATTCTTTTGTGTACTAATAAGTGGTCTCCATAAGCTGGCCTACCAGAATAGCTGCAGCTATTATTCCTGGGGTTTTCAAATCTTCATATTTTGACAGCTTCATAAACACAACATACCATCACTTCAAAACAACACACACAAACAACAAAAATGGCTCCTTTCCACGCAAAATATTCCTCATTGGTTCTTGCTGTGGGTAACACAGATTGTCCTCGCGTAACCTGTCTATTATTTATGTCTATCTAAAATACAAGTTTTTATACTGAGAAGTAATATTATTTTATAATTGGAATCTTGATATGCTGTAGGTGTTATCATTACCCAGCACAAATGTTGCCGTTGGTCTAAACTAAAACTTCTCTCTCCCTGTCAACTTTAGGTTATGAGCTATTGTTCCAGCCAGAAGTGGTTCGCGTTTACACGTCATTGCTCAAAGAGAGCAAGAACCCCTCTGTACTCGAGGCTGCTGCCGGTGCCATCCAGAACCTGTGTGCTGGCCGATGGACTGTTAGTATAATTTATCAGAGCTGGGTCTCCACTGTGAAATACAAATGTTGAATTCAGATTTGAATTTTTAAAGTTCATTAACCTGAATAGTCTGATCTTTTGAGTTGTTTTTTAAATATTATTAGGTGAAAACCAAAGTTGATAATTTCCTGTCTGTGCTTGCTGTACAGTACGGTCAGTATATCAGGGCCAAGGTGCGTCAGGAGCAGGGTCTTCCCATGATGGCAGAACTGCTGGCTCATGGCAATGACCGTGTGGTTCGGGCAATGTCTGTAGCTTTGAGGAATCTTGCCATTGACAACCGTAACTGTGAACTGCTAGGTAAGATTGTTTTGCTAAACATTCATAGCACGTTTTGTTTTTGTGTTTTTTGTTTGTTTTGTAAATAGCTATGTTTACAGTTCAGAATCAACATGTCAGTACTTACTGTGTCTTTTGTAGGTTTGCATGCAGTGCCTAACCTTGTGGCCAACCTGCCTGGAGGCCAGAGTCAGTCTGGCCGTACTCTATCGGAGGAGACGGTGGTGTCTGTGCTGAGCACACTCGCTGAGGTGCTTGGCAACAGACTGGAGCCAGCAAAGACCCTTCGAGCTTCACAAGGCATCGAGAGGCTGGTGCTTATCAACAAAGATGGGTATGTGTTTTCAGAATGTGAAAATGGTGCTTTGTGTTTGTGTTCTCTTTATAAAAGTAGCTCTTTTCCAAGCACCACAAGCCGTGTGTGTGTGTGTGTGTGAAACAGAAAACAGATCAGGAGATAACAGCTCTGCGTAACCCTAACCCTTATCGCTGGGCGTCTTGCAGCAAGCGCTCAGATCGCGAGGTGCGGGGGGCCGGCCAGGTACTGCAGCTTGTTTGGGCTCACAAGGAACTGCGTCGACCTCTTGAGAAAGATGGCTGGAAGAAGACAGACTTCATGGTCAACCTTAACCCCAGCGGCACTACCACTACTAATGGCCCAAGCACCCGAGCTAATGGCACCTATGAAGACAGCACTACACCCCTACTGGACAGAGGTGAGCACAGGAAATATTTGCATTAAATTCGGTACAAGGGATGTTTAATAAGTTGATTCATGACTTGTTTTTCTTTGTCTCAGGGGAAAGGAGGGACATGATTCCCCTGAATGACATTGGCCCTGGTTAGTACATTCTTCCTTGCTGCTTGTAGCCAAAAGAGAGGGGAAAAAAATTCAAAATTAAATCTGTTTTAATATTTAACCTGTTTTCATTTTCCCTCAGAAGCCTACTCTACACTGGACCAGAAAGAGAGGAGAGACACTCTGGATGAGATCACAGACACTTTACCGGTACTTTAAGTCACTGATAACATGCTGGTTTAATGACACTAATCCATAACCTCCTGCACAACTATGAATATTTCCTGATTGTAACCTTTAAAACCTCACAAATACTGACACATCTTTTCTCACACTCACTTCCTGTCCACCTTTCTTTCTCTTTCTCTGCTCCTCTCTCAGCGAGGGGTGTATGGGGGCAGAAAGGGCTCCCTGCCTCTTTTGGACTCCTACGATGGTTAGCCCTCCCCCCTCCCCTCTCACCCCCTCTGCATGTAACAGCATGGTATGTCCAACTGACCTCTATTCCTGCATGGACTCTATGAGCTGTGCTCCTTTTGTCTCTGATAATTGAAAACCTCAGTGAAACCTGGTCCCAGTCATTGATGGTGAACTGAAACAGGCAGAGGTGGTGTTATACTAATGCTTAACTATGAGATACCCTGATGTGTTGTGTACATGCTGGTATAGTATGCTGCAAGGTGCTCCTTGTGCATTGTCTTCTGTCAGTGTAAATATGAATCCCAGGCTGATAAGATTTAAATCCTGTTTATGCATTAGTGTTGTCACAAAACCACAACTTTTAAAGTTACTCATAACTTTGTCTATGCATTTCCGGTGTTAAATGCCATGCAAAAGTTGTTGTTCATGGCAAGAAATGATGCATGAAAAGCAAAAAAAGTAATGAAACTGAGGATTTTTGTACCATTTCCAAAAGCAGTCTTGCTGTGACAGCTGCTCCAATCTTTGTCCTCGCAAAGTCCTGAGGCCTGTACTATGAAGCGGGGGTTTCATCATATCCACGTAACTTTAGGGTTAACCCTGAGTTTTCTGTACTGCAAAGGTGGTTCATTTCTTACCACGGTAAATGCCGTGTTAAGTTATGCTGCAAACCTAACCAAGTTCAGTTCCAGAGTAGACCTCAACCATTAAGAAATCACTGCCTACTGACTCATCAGTCCTCTGGATAAGAGTCACCATTCCTAGAAGAGCTCCTCTGTGTGCGAATAATAGTGTCTGATAGTGTCTGAATTTTTTTTTTTTCTTCTTGAGCATCAGTAATAAATACAGATTCTTAGATGCAGCTTTATTCATTTTTTTTTAAAATTTCATTTTCTAAACCTTTTGTCTGAAAACAATTTTACAATTTGTTCTGTGGGCATTAATTTATAAATCAGGACACCTATTTGTACCTACATAGGTAGACTAAGCCTACATTTAAATTATTTTATTCTTTACTTGATCTCAGACCATTTTAAAAACCATTGAGGCTGCAGCTCAAAGAATAAAAACTAAAACTCACTTATGCAAATCTGAATATTGAGTACTCCATTATAACCTGTCAGATTCTCCAATGTCTTAATGATAAAGTTGTGATATTGATAAGTCTGTTATCTCAAAAGTGGCATTTTTGCCAGCTTTTCTTTGTGCCCTCAAGTAAGCTAAACTTTATTAACATAGTTGCTCTGTTGCAGTCTTATTGACCAAAATGTTTAAAACGGGCACGCTGATTCATATAGCTCTTTTAACACTAAACTATCTATCCAGCACTTTTCCTCTCTCATCGCAGATTTATCTGCAGCAATTGTGGTACTTTCATTCTGTAACCTCTTCATATTTTTCTATTATTATAGTTTACTCTTTCCTTTTTAAAATCAGCCGCTACCATAATCAATGTGATTATTCAGATGTTGCCAACACCACCCCTTTCATGTGAACATGCTTGTACCTAGATTAGGAAACCCTGGCTTATCTTAGTGAGATGACGACCAGCTTCGTGTGACCACTTTTACTGGTTACCAGTACTGGTGTAAGTGAATCCAGACAATGGAAAAATACTCTGGGTATGCTGAACTCACTTCGCAGTACAAGGCCCTGGACAACCAGCTGTTGGAGTGGACCTAAACACCCTTTAAGAAAGTAGAAAAGTGTTAGTTTGCGTTTTGAAGATCCATACACTCTCCTGTGGTTTCCAGTGTTGTGGAGGGGATTTATGTGTGAGAGCACACTCTTGTGGTTGTGCCAGCTACTACAATAATAGAATATAAACAGATTTCCTTTTTTTTTTTTTCCCCCTCTGGATGGACGGTCATGAAAAGAAAATTTCTTAGCGCCATTGTGGAGCTTATTGTGTAAAATAATTTTTTTTGATTGCATAACCAGAGCTGGTATGGTATTGTTTTTACAAGTTTGGAAAGTAGACACATGACAAATCAAACACTGAAAGTAGTTCCCAGTCTTGGTTGTTTAAGATGATTGTGACCTCCACACAGACCTCAGTTTGCCATGAAATGATTTTATGTGCAGGGCAGCAGGCCAGGAGCTGTAATCTTAACTGCTGAAACACACCAATAGTAATGTGATTACAGTAGCATGTAAAACTGTTTTACACGTACTGTTGAAGGATTGGTTATTGTGACAACACTAGTGTGCAGCGTGCCATACTTATACCACATTATTCTTTGTGTTGCCTCTGTTTGTGTAAATCAGCCACTTTTTTTTGTGTGTGTGCTTGCATTTTGACTCATTTGTTTTAATCATTGTGTTTTCCCTTTTTTTTTTTTTTTCTTCTTTTTTTCCTCCAGAAAAACTGATAGTTTGCATCACCCAGACTGGGCCGTCCCTGCCCTACCACTGCTACTGAGGAGAGAAGATCCAGACTCTCTCCCTCTGCTCTCACACCTTTCTCTCCCTCTTTCTCTATCAGTACACAGATGGGATCAAAAGATGGGGGGGTTGGCATCCAAAGAAAGTGGCTGTGTTGACGGCGAAGATTTTCGTGCAACACACACACACACATACTTTTTACGAATTCATTCAGTTGTAGCAGCAGAAATGTATTCTGTTTTTATAAGTTATAGTTCTTCTGTAAAGGCAATCACCTCTGTTGACAATCATTTGATTCTGGTGTTGCTCACTTTAATTTTTTTTTTCTTTCTTCATGCTCTTGTCAACTTTTTTTTTTTTTTGTTCTTGGCAAATTTTGTCATGTTACAGCCAACTGACATTTGTCCTCAAATGATGACTTTATATTTAGACATCTAAGTAGGGTGTATACTGTATATAAAAAGAAAAAGGGGGATGACTGCATTAGTTTTGGCTCATTAATTTAAATCTTCCCTGTACTGGGATTGTTGGGAGGTTGGGACACACCGACAGCCCTCCCTGTAGATTGAGAATGTTGTTTATATAGGAGTTATTTTCCTGTCTAGAGTTATTTTCTCTCAGTTGGGATGACAAGAAAGGGCAGGTGTGTGTATATTTGTCATACAGTAAACCTGTGGGCGTGTGTGCGCGCGCATGCACGTGTGGAAAATGAATATGGACCTTTTGAATGAGTGTGTGTGTTGATCCAAATGACACCACATGTTGAGTATTCCATCAGTCATATTGTCTTTTTTGTGTGTGCCCCTCTTCCTGTGAAGATTTTTTTTTTTTTTTGGGTCCTCCCCAAGTAGAACATTTATGAGAATTTCAGCTGCTTTGGATTTGCATTTAGCCAACTTAAACCAGTGCAACACATCAGACCTGGTACTGAGATGAGAAGCTGTGAACAAACACTAATGAACCACTCAAATATTTACACCTACAGCTTCAGAAGGCTCTTAGGCATTCCTGTCTCTTCTGCAAAAAACAAAAATATATCTGTAGACTTACCTATTCATTCTAGGCTTTTTTGTTTGTTTTTTCAGACCAGCTAGAAATTTTAAATATAAAATCCTGTAGCCGTTTTATACATGCTTATCTGTATTCATTTTGTGCTGCACAAAACAGCACCTGGGAGGTTTCTTTACTCAGAGGAGACTCGAGTTTTAACAGTTTGGGAGAGATTGTCGTAATTTAAATTGGGAGGCTGGCAGAAGGCACATTTTGACCTTTTTTTTTTGTTTTTTTATATTTCTTTCTTCTTTGTCTGTCTGTTTTTATTTCTGAGGTTTATATGTATGGGAGTGGTGGGTGAGAGCATTATGCAATTTGTTCTACTTTGTAATCCCACTTTTACAACTGAGTTGTTTTTAAAGGCAAAAGAGACCAGTCATTGTTTTGTTTTTTACTCTTCACACACATAGTATATTTGTACTGTTGCCTATCCATGTAAAATTATGATGTATTATTCATACCTGCCTTGGCTCTGAGAAGTTGCTTCTTTTTTTCAGTGATGTATGTAACTGGTTGTTTTTATAAATAAAGATCTTTTCCTAGACAAGCTTTGGTAACGTGTGATGTGGCTGTGTGCCAAGGAGAGGAAGGACTCCTGTATCGTGTAGATAAACATGTCTAATTAAAGAGAAGCAATCTATCTGTGTAATTTCATCCCCTCGCTCTTGTCAAGGCAAATGGCAAACACTCAGTCTTGATGCTATGTTTGATATGCAATCCCTAAAATTACGCTTGCTTTTTAAAAAGATTTAATTAGTAATGCTTACAGTTGGGCAGCACTTTTTAAATGACAAGCATGTTAATCTCCTAACTTAAGACCTGTTTGTGTTAAAGGCTTATTCAAGCCAGCTAACCTTCAGATACCTCAGCAAAGCTGAGCAAGGCTAAAGTGTTGACGTTCTCAGCTTTACTGTTGTCTCTGGTTACACACACAGCAGCATGTTGGCAGGGAGTGGTGTCCTGTAGGTGTGTGTCTGTTCGCTTCCTGACATGTCAAAGGAACACGTGAATGGTTGTTCCTAGGCATGAAAGTGTCTAGGTGTTTAAAGTATGCAACGCATCTGAAATGCAGCCCGGACGGGATGAGAAGCAGCTGCTAGATCACGAGGGCTTTGAGTGGATGTCTGTGTGAAAGTTTGCCATTAGTTAGACTATGATGTGTATGCGTCGGCTTGGGGCATAAAATTATCCTTAAATTTAATACATAAGATGCAGACACACTGCCAATGTGGTCATGTTTGACAGTAAAAAGGTTTACATGTCACACGTGTAGATGGAAGTAGCGCCTAGATATACTATTTGAATACAACTTATGATTATTCTTTATTATTAAATTTGTTTCCTTTTTATTACAGTGTTGTTTAAAAAAACAAAAAGTACTCTCCATGATTCAGTAGCTTGTAGCACCACCTTCAGCTGCAATAATGAAGTAATTGTTTTCTGTATGACTATCAATCTCTCATCATTGTGGAGGAATTTTGGCCCACTCCTCTTTACACCATTGCATCAGTTCATTGAGGTTTGTGGGCGTTTGTTTACACACAGCTCTCTTAATGTCCCACCACAGCATTTCCATCAGGTTGGGGTCTCTGGGCTGTTGCAACACCTTCATTCTTTTCTTTTTCAGATATTGTTTTAAAAATTAATGACGTGTTATGTTATCTGAGGTTGTTTTTAACTAATTTTAAGACCAGCTGAGGACCAGAGGATTTTTTTTTTCCATTATGCCCTGATATGTAAAACCTTCGAGCTGACAGAGGGTTTACGTCCTCACTACCACCAATGGTAACGATTCAAATACTTGTCTAACAAACCCAAGACTTTGAGTATCAAATATTGCTGAGTTTTCAAACTGACATAAAAGGAGTTACTATTTAAACTCTTTAGCACAGTATTTATGCATTTTATTTATTTGCAGAACAGCACAATAGGACATATAAAAAAAAATTTCCACTGCAAAGATTGATAGTGATTTGATTTGTCAAAACTCAAACAGCTGAAGTCTCGTTTACAGGCTTATTTGGTCTGTATTTTTACAGAGATTTTGTCCTTTTTAGACTTTCTTTACAGCTAATATACAGAAAGGAAAGAATTACAGTGATAAATGGCTCCTGAAATGTACATGTGAGTATTGCTTTAAGACATATTTCGGGGTAGTAAATCTATCCTTTGGACATGTAGTCCCGTGAAGTTCCTCTGCCAAAATTAGTAGGCTATTCATTCATGATGGGAAGTAAATAACTTGACAGTCGACTTAAAAAATAAAATATCTAAAACTTTGCTGCAGCCATGACAAGATGTGAAAGTAAATTTAAAAAATCTTACAGGCACACCTATAGCTGAAGTCTTCAGAGCTTTAATATTAAAGCTGTAATAAACTGCACAGGCACAGCTGTTGCAAGCAGCTATCTGACTCAGATGTGCGCCTGCCTGGGTTACTCACTGCGTATGTGTAATGCTTGCAACCTGTGCAGCTGGTGCAGAGACACACTGCTCTTTAAACCTGAGACCACCAAACGCAGCAGATTCTCCCCCTCTCCTTCACGGCGTCCTGTCATTCGGTGTCATTTCTATTTAGGGCTCCTCTGCCGTTCCTCGTTTCCTCTCTAACTCTCTCTAAAGCTCAAATAGAAGCAGCGACACTTAACTCCTGCTCACCATATCGGAGGGGGGAAAAAAACATCGAGAGGACCAAAGGAATACAGTACGTGATCGAGAGAGGAATGTAGAGCTGGATTCATCACAGGGACACCACACTGCTTGGATTTTATTTGTGGCTTTACGCTTCCTTCCTCATAATCCCGGGAGCTGATTTGTGGAGGACTATGTGTGACCATACAAACAGTTAGAGCAAAGGAACAGCTTCAGTTTCGGCTCATGGATACACTCAGCGTCCCTGGTCCATCCTCTTCAAATATGGATGATGAGTGCCCTGAACGTACTCCAGCCCCAGAATCCTCCCGCCACACCACCCACACTGGCGGGCAGAGTGGGCTCAGTGGCCTGGGATATGGGATCAGGGTGGCCTGGCACCACCTTAGGCCCTTCATCCCCTTCTTCCTCATCAGCTCCATGGTGGTAGCTCTTGTCTACCTGATGCAGGCCATCATCTATGGGGGGCCCTTCAAAGACCCGCTCTTCTTTGTCAAATTTAATGAGCGCTGGCCCAGACCAACTCCACCACAAGAGGACACACGGGCCCCTACCAAGTTTTTCGGTCTGATCCCCCCCTTGTCATTTGAGGAAGTCCATGTGGATGTTCACAGAGACAATGGGACAACGTGAATGGGAATACAGAAAACAAGGACTAAACGGGGACCACACACAGTTCTTGGATTAAAAGAGCACAGACTAATATTTGACTGGTAGACATTTCCCTTGCATGTCCTCTGTCTTTTTCAAAGTAAGATTTAATGGATGAAAATGGATTTTCTTCCAGCACCTGCTGTTGAATCAGGTTCCTCTAAAAATCAAGGACAAACAATTTAATTATTCAGTGTGCTCCAGTCTTTGTTTTTCTTATAAAACACATGAAAGTGAGCTAATAATACACTTTAAAATGCACTGATTTTTACATGAAGGAAGCAACATTTTGAAGATTTCTCTTATTTACACTGAAGGTGCTTGCATGGCCCTTAAAATGTAGAAATCACTACCAGTTTTCTACATCTTTTAAATCAGAAAATGTGCCTGTTTTTAAAGCACTTATGATATAAAATGTTTGGCCTGCATTTCTCTCTGTGATGATGAGCAAACACACTTTCCCAGTTCATTAAATAAAGTTTCAGCAGCCCAAGGTGAAAAAGTCAAGCAGTAATGTTCCAGCATCACACTCCTCTAGACTTCTTTTTCCTGATTTGTGTTACTATTCCAGCCCTACGCAAACACTGTCCAGGAAGCACTTAGAGGGAATTTATTACTCTAAGGAATGTAACTTTGAACAAAAGCAGTTTGAATCGTCTAACTCGGGCTGCTGAAGCCTCATTTTGACCTCAGCTTAATCGCAGAGTTTACTTTTACATAAAGTAAAGGCTGTAAATTTTGTCCCCTATCACTTCAGCTGAAAGTGCTTTGGAGGACATGAGTATGTGTGCGTTAGAGACTTGGAAAAAAAATTGAAGCTATCTTTTAACCTTCCAGCGGAGTCGACGTACTTTACCACTTCTCACCACTAAAATGCAGCTCCTTTGTTCATAAAATAAGTACAAAACATTTGTGATTCCCTCCTTGAGTTTTTCCTGTGTTTGGTTCTGCACTTCCACTATGTCTATAGTCCTTTATCTCCATGTGAATGCAACTTGTGCTCATTGCTATCACTAAACATGTGCTTACAGAGCAAGGGATGTAGGATTACATTCTGCTTTATAGCCTAGAGGTGGATAGAAATAATTTCTTGTTAATATGCATGCTATCTGAGGTTACTCATGAAAATTGTTTATCATAAATCAGACTGGGACAAAGCTGAGTGGTAACTCATAACTGTTATTTATTTAAAATCTATGTGCCATTTTATGTCAAACCACACTTCACCAGTGATACAAATAAATGGAGAAACTAAAATGGTAAATGCGCTTACATAGCGCTTTTCTACTCTAACTGAGCACTCAAAGTGATTTATACAACACCTTTGCATTTACCTATTCACACCCATTCATACAAGCACTGTTTTCTACTTCAATGTGCTTTCTATCTAAAATTCACAAACATTCATACTCCGATGATTGCATCAGAGAGCAACTTGGGGTTCAGTATCTTGCCCAAGGACACTTTGGTATGCAGACTGGAGCAGCCAGGGATCAAACCACCAACCTTCCAATTAGTAGATGACCTGCTCTACCTCCTGAACCCCTAATGTTATGAAATATGATAACAACTGAACAAAATCCATGAGCTGAGAAGGGTCATCAGATGTGGTTGAAAAGTGCAGAGTTCATTATTATTATTATTATATTATTATTATTATTATTATTTCATTTCATTTCATTTTATTTTATTTTATTTTATTTTATTTTATTTTATTTTATTTTATTTTATTTACACAACTCTACAAGTTTTAGCTGGAGAATTTTTTTTGCATAATTTCTAAAGCATAGAAACAAAAAAGTGTGGCAACAAACACAGACAAAACATTACCAGTTATGAGTTATAAGTATATGGTAAAAGAGAATTTGAATTTCATTTTAGGAAAAAGGATGCATTTAATTGTTACTTTAAAAGAGAAGAGTAAAGTTTGAGTCCTTTAGAGTTGCTGAATATGTGTTTAACAGTTTAACAGTCTAGACTACAGGCTCAACATGCTAAATAATACATATATTATATTAATAATAGTATAAAACAATCCAATTTAACAGTAAAAGCTCCCACTAAAACAATTGAAGAACATGATTTTGGTGGATGTAACTTTTGCTGTTGGGGTGTTTTAAAAGACTAGTTTTAGTTATGTGTGCCTAATAAACTGCCAAGTGCAAAGTAAATTTGGTGAATTAACTGTATACTTTTCATCTATGCCCGGCTTACTAGTCAGCAATTTTTAAAAAAAAGCTAGCTTCCTGTGTGTTTAGACGAAGGCGGAAGTGCTAGTAAATGCTCTCGTTTTTAATGTGTTAACATGATCTTTGTCCGACTGTCTTTTATCGCTGCTGCCTGTGGCGTCTGTGAGGCGTCGCTGCCGCCCTCTGGCGGCGAAGCGACAGACTACAACGTTTCTTCTGGTCGCCACCCTGACCTGGAACTGACCCCACGAAATCGGACCAAAAAAAGTAAAAAAACACAAGAGCAAGACAAAGTATTGTCCGTTATATTTTTTATAAACGGAAAGCTTTTTTTTTTTGACTCGCTTTTATTTTTTTGACTCGGTAGTGATTCTATAGAGAGCTTCGAGACCCGCAGACGGTGAGTAAAGCAGGTGTCTGTCACCTTCCCGCCTTTGAGAGCTGCTTTATTTAGCCAGCCTGCAGAGTGTAGTTAAAACAGACCGGTTATGCTGGAATGTGATGTTAGAATAGACGTGGTGTGGTCTGTGACACGTTAACTAATCTGGTCACGACAAGATTACAACTCATTTTCTCTGTGTGGTCTGTTTTGGGGTTCACTGCTAGCTAGTCCCCCGTTACTATCCTGTACGCGGGTTTTGATCTCCCCCCACATGACCCCAGTTTAAATGTGCTCACGGAACTTTTACTGCTGACTTTATCAAAAAAAAGTCCCACAAAAAGTAGAAAAGATCGCTCATTAATCCATAATATTAATAATAATAAAATGAATCTTCTAACAGAAGAGAAAGAAAGCTCCAGTAGGCTTTGGAGAAGCTTCAAGCTTGATGGGAATAAGCTAAAGCTTATGAAGTCGAAATATTAATAATTATAAAAAGTAGTTGACAAATATACATAATAATGCACCAAACGTTATGACTACAGCTTATGAAGCATGTTAATCAACATTAGTCCTCTTACTATCATCTTTTGCTTCTCCACCACAAAAATCTGTTTTAATTTGTGAAAGATTCAAAGTCGTGCACTCAGAATGTGTTTTTGGCCTGACCGATTTATTATTTTAATTTACAGACCAGCAGAGATAATTGTGCCACTCGCCAAATACATGTCACCCTCTATCTCTCCTCCCATCTTCTCTTCTGAAGTGGATGGGGAAATGTGGTGCTACCAAAAACCGGGGTTTGAAACCCTCCTCCTCACTGAGCTACAGCGACAGCAACAGTGCAGCCAGTTCTGCGATATTCTTCTTAAGGCAGAAGGTATGACACACATACAAAAAAACAAAACAAAATTCTACACATATTAATTCTTGCCTTTAGTTTTTTGTTTTTGCCACTGTCATTTCTCCCTGTCTTGCAGGGATGTCTATACCCGCACACAGCTGTATTCTCTCAGCTTTCAGCCCGCACATCTCCTCCGCTCTGTCCTCCACAGCGACGCCCCCCGAGGGGCAGAGCCACCTCTTGGAGTTTCGGGCTCTGGGCGCCTGCACCCTGCTTCACTTGGTCAGGCTTCTGTATTCTGGAGAGATGGCCGGGGAGGGCGAGCGGGAGAGGCAACAGGCCATTTCTGCCGCAGCAAAGCTGGGCATCCATGGGCTGGTGGAGGTGACGAAAAGGGAGCGTAAAAGCAGGGATGGAGTTGGGCAGTTCGCCGAGGTAGGAGTGCAGACAGAGCCTCCGATGTCTGAGAGCGAGGGGAGGCAGGGCAGGTGGAGGAGAGAGGTGAGGGATGGGAGCACTTTTCTGTGGAAAGAGGTGATGTCAGATGGTGGGAGAGACATGTGGACTCAGACAGAGGAGCTGCAGTTAAACACAGCTTCCCCTGCCCAAGCAGCACCATCATTCGAGACCATTGATATGAGTGCTTTCCAGAGTATAGGACACACAGGCCCCCTTCTTGTTCCCTCTCAGACTGTACCTGTACCTTTCATCTACCCTGCAAAGGAAAACCAAACACCTCAGCTGTCCTCCACTCCTGTAGCCTCTATGCCAGAAGCTGCAAGTACATCTGTTGATGTTGTGGCACAGCCATACACATCCCTGCCTCATTTCTCAAGCCAGACAACCCTCTGTGCTGCTGACCCTCAGAACGGGTGGGCTAGCCAAGACGTTGCAGTGGCTGAAGAATGGGAGGATGAGCAGTTCGAACAGTTTCAAGGTAACATTCCAGGATTCATCAGCTACTTCCTGAACCCTGAGAAAGAGGAGGGGTCCCGCAGGGGAAGAGCAGGGAGGAGGCGAGGAGCTGGGATCGGCGGTGCCAGGAGAGCCGGGACGGGCGAGAAGAGGGTGAGGAGACCAAGAGGGAGAGGGAGAGGGCGGGGAGGGCTCACTCAGATGGTGCAGGAGGTGGGGGTGAGCAGGTTGCAGAAGTTATTCCTGCACAGGTGGGGCATGAGGATGCCCAGGACAAGTCAGGGAGGCGGAGTTATTGGCAGGAAGTTATGCCTGAAGAACAGAGAGTTTCTGAAAACGGGCACACGCTGTGAGAGAAGAAGAGGGCGTGGCAAAGCATGGGAGTTCAGCCTAGGTGGAGATGTGCTGCAGTGTGGTGAGGTCGGAGGAAGTACCCCTCAGCGTGGACGGAAAACTACAGCACAGCAGTTTGACCAGGTGAACGTTCAGTGTCCTGTTTGTGGCAACTCAGAGCAACACACTCACAGAGATGGGAACACTGTATTTAAATGTTAATCAAATAAAAACGGTATGGGAGCTCAAAACTAAACCTTTTGAGAGCTTTTTTTTACAGCTGAAAAACAAGGATTTTATTTTGAAACAGGATATGAGATGGGCCACAATACAGAAATGTAGTTGCAATTGTTGCTCCTTTTTAAATGTCCTGTCTTTTCTCCTTGGTTACAGCGCAGTCTCCCTGCAGGCAGGGCACGAAGGTCAAGAGCCAAAACGGCAACATCGGCTTCCTTTTCTTCCCCGCCCATGCACTTCAGCAATGCTCATGCTCTATCTACCTCTAGCCTCTCCTTCCAGACGCCTCCGTGTCCCAACCTGCTGTCACCTGCAGTCTCTTATACTTCTCCAGCATCCTCCTTTCTTGCTCCAGCCCCTCCACCTCACGAGGACCAGCCTGAGCACATCGATCGTCTTCTGGAGGAAGTGATGATGGGACTCGACATTTTACCAAACAGCGACCGCAGAGCTCCACATGCTCAGCATCCCCTTCAAGCAGGTAGCAACAGCGGTGCCTTTGCCCCCTCTGACACCACTTTAAACCTAAATGAACCACGGGGGCTGATTTCAGAGGTTGCCGTTGTAGCGGGAGGAGCTGGTTGTGCCAGTTCTGCGAATGGTGAGTTGCCGGCTCTGGAGCAGCAGTGCGAGGGAGAGTTGAGTGACATGTTGGACAACTTCCTTCAGTCGTTTGAGCAGCACATTGAAAGCTGTCATGTCATAGAGGAGAGGGAGATGAGCAGTGTGAGCTCCACAGAGACCTCCCGCTCTTACACTGTCCTGAACGCTTACAAAAGAAATAATGATCAGACTAAAAGCTCCCACGTGGCTCATCTACAGAAGAGCACACGCAGAGTCAGACGCTGTCAAACACCTGAGCTGCAGAATAATGAAAATGAGTCCCTGCAGAGCTGCTCACAGTCATGTGAGGCCCCCGCTCGCTGCGCCGTTTCCCCCAAACACACCAAGGAAGCCAGACCAACCAAACGACATTACAGGAAAAGACAAAAGCAGTATCTGTTCTCACTGGAGAAGAAGAGGGCGAAGAAGCCGGTGGCGTCCTCAGATGATGCAGTGAGCAAAATTGCTCATGCCAGTAAAGGGAAGCAGCTACAGCAGATTCCTGTGGTGAAACTGGAGAGCAGAGGCTTGCTGCCAGTCAGGGTGACACTGCAGAGATACATCTGTCAGAGTCTGGAAGGCAAGGTGAGAAAAGTGTCAAATAACTTATCCATGAATCTGTTTTCATTTGTCTTCTGGCACCAGGTGAGCAAATAAATGATCAGTCCTATCCTCCAGCCACAGTTCCAGGCATCAGCCGCTTCCAAAAGCTCGACAGAATCCTATGTACTCAGCTTAGATTTAAAGACAGCCACAGTTGATACTTGTCTGAGGTCACCTTGGAGATCATTCCAGAGCCCGGCAACAGCACGACCCCCTTTTGAAATAAGCTTCGACGGCGGGATGTCAGGAGGGGTTGGGAAGCGGTCCTAAATGATCCTGAGGGAGTGTGTGGATGTTGCATATCTACCATATATGCAG